>OZ020539.1:8635923-8819553 GCA_963971435.1 Lasius platythorax | reverse complement strand
GTCGGTTTGTAAATTGAGGCTGTTTTTTTGCCTCTTTATAAATATCATCTCCGACATCAAACGTTTTTTGTATGTGCTTTCCTCATCCAGGATTTCCACCTCCTCCCATGCGAATTCGTGACCATTTAGCCTGTGATCTGTGATGACCGAGTGTTGTGAAGTTCTTTTATTAATATGATTGCGATGCTCTGTGATGCGAGTTTTTAATAGCCTGCCTGTTTGGCCTACGTATGAGGCATCACAATCTTTGCATGGTATTTTATATACTAGGTTGTTATGTGATTCTTTCGGCAATATATCTTTATGTACGCGTATGTACTTTCTTAGCTTGTTCATGCTAGTATAAGATAATTTTGTTTGTAGATCACGTATCACAGGTCCAAATCGCTCCGAAATTGTCGGTATATACGGGATATTGAAGTAACTCGATTTAATTAAGTTATTTATGTCAATATAATTCGTAATGCTCGAGTTGTCGTTTTTCATATTATGTGATGCAATTAATTTTTTGAGTCTTTCATGTAAAGTCTCAAATATGAATTTTAACGGGTAGCCATTATTGAGTGTCGTGTTAATTACGAATTTTGAGGAAAGCACATACAAAAAACGTTTGATGTCGGAGATGATATTTATAAAGAGGCAAAAAAACAGCCTCAATTTACAAACCGACACCGAAGGCCTCCATCAGGCTTATCTTACGACAGTGGAGAGAATGTTAAAAATTTAAAATCACCGCGCGCCAGATTACGTCATTAGACTGATAGACTAATCACTTCGATATTCACAATGTTTACACACGCACGCACAATGTCACGCGACAACTTAAAAATTTTAACATATGTTAACCGACAGTTGTGTACTGTCTCTCACGGCTCACGGTCCTGTCACCGATCGATGAAGTAAGATACCTCTCCATCATCATATAAATTTATCTAACAATCAAACCAAGCCGCAAACTGAGTAATTAATTCACACATAAAGTTACAGTCAAAATGGTTACAACCACAAAGACTCACGGCAATTTTTCCTTCACGACTGGAACCGGGAGAGGAATTATTTCGTTGAATTGACGGTAAGGTCAGTGATGACCGTGGATAAGCGAACTAACGAATACTACATGTACGTAAAGCAATTTTTTATGACAAAAAAATTTTTTTTTTTTCCGCAACACAAACCGCCGATAAAGAAATAATTATCCACGTATCTCCAAAATTTTAATTGTTAACGATCAACTTATAATATATTCTGTGTTACTATTTTGTATCTTTCTCTGTTCATTGACAGTTAATTATTGACATCGCTGATGATGGTCCGAAAGGAGGACCGAAACGTACGGTTTTAATAAAAGGTTTTTTTTACACATTAACCATTAAGTAGTAAAACTTATTTGCGCACCTCTTACAGCGCTTGGCTCTCATTTAGCCCGTTATATTTTATATCTCCAATATAATGTATGAATAATGTTTTTTAATGTTGTAAAATTTACAAAAAAATGATATATAATTTCTTATATTAAAATAAACCAGAAAATAAGGATAATAAAATCAGAAAAAGAAAATAAACGGTTGACTTGACACATTTTACGGAGCATCCGGTGATGTTACTTGCAATAATGTAATTTTTTATGCAATATTCTAACTAATACTAAGTAATGGAGAGCAGGGTTCAGTTCACGGATAACAATCATACTACGAGCAGCATCAGAAGATTGGTCTGGAAACTCCTCGTGAAGTTAAGAACAAGTTTGCTAATGGCTGCAGAAGGTGTGGACACGGTAAGTAATTAGCGCGAAAAGGCGCGATCGCGGATAATGACACAATTAATCATTACTTCTTTAAAAACAACTCTCACACTACTTATTTTACAAGTGATTCGTATATATGCCACATTTAATATCGCGATCAAAATCAAAGAAGAAAGGGGAAACAAATTGATGATAGATGCTTCGAAATAACATATCGAAAAATTGATGAAGCGACATTAAACTGCTCGACATGATTCCGCCGCGCATGAATACGTCACGCGATTTATGAATATATTTTGGTATTCGTGATGCATGCAATTCGATCGAGAAATCGCGGCATCATCTCATGAGGAGAAGCCCGGACAAAGAAGGTTAACGGACTCACGGTATAATTCAAAAATTTTTCAAGCGCACTCGCGAAGGATGACGTTACCAGCCGGCGGAGAAAAAGATGAAATGAATGGGTCCTGCATAATTTGTAAATTTTGCGGGATCATCGGGTCATATAAAAAGTTTTGCCATTCGTATTTCAAGAACAAGTAAGTACTCTCGACGGAAAAACATTATTGTATATTTTGCTCAAGCAATTTCTTTATCGAATATTAATTAATGTATTGTGTACATTTTAGTTTTCTCTCTTTATAATATATTTTATGCAATACATACTGCGATAAAAGTATAAATATTATGTTGTAATAATTGCTAAATGATCTGAAAAATTCTTGAGCATTGGACTATATATTACAATGCTTCAATTTTTTTACTCACGCATTTTTCTATTATTGTAATTTTTATGCGCATATATGTATGTATATTATATATATTTGCGCGTGTGATGCTTCTATTTCTTGAAGTAGCATAAATATTTCTTACATCTCTTGGAAAATTTGCCCATTAAATTTCTAAGTAGTTCGCTAGCGATGCTTTAACTTTTGTAACTTTTTCTGCATGCAATTTTTCAAATGCCGCGTTCTCTTTTTCCGCCAAACCGCCAGGTTTTGGACGAAAACCTTTGACGGCTCGATTTCGGAAATCGATTTCAGTCGAGGTGAATACACGCGGGGTGTGCGAACGAGCTGTCTGAAAATAGTTGGCGATGAGTTAAACTCGTGAAGGGAAAATGCGGCATACAGGCTCGAAACTTCGACTCACAATCAGTTATGTGTACAAAAGTTTTCTGGCGCTGCAGTTTCCAAAATTTATTCGTACCAGACGGTTATTACATATATATATATATAAGCAATTCCACGTCAAATCGGACAAAAATCGACCTTTTTTGACTTCGTATTTTTTAAATCAAACTATAAGTAGGAAGAATATACATTAATTATAAATTATGTTGAATGTAATCAACATTATAAATTATGTCATTCATACTGTACATTCTTCCTACGAAAAATTTCCGAAGAAATCGGCGCGCCATAGCACGTAGCATACTACTTGATCGAGCCAGTGACGCGAGCACGGCGCGGCGCCTCATTCATTAAAAATATATAAAGAATAGAATCTATCGATTCTCCGTAAAATAAAAAATATGTGCACTTTTAGAATAAAATGGAGAATGAAATAGTATTATTTCAAAAATTTTGAAAAATGTACTTTTTGTGGAAAAAATTATTAAACCTTTCAATTATTTATAACAATTGTAATTAGCAGTTTTTTGTAACTTAAACTATTTTTATAAAAAGGTTGTCTCTTTAGCTTTAAAATGCATTTTTGAAAATTTCTCTACGACAAATATAACCAGAGATATTAATTTTTAAAATTGACAACTTTTTTATTTTTCACGAATATCTTGTTGTTTATAATTTCTGCAAAAAAAAATATTTCGGACAAATACAAAAATACGTATCTCCTTATTTTATGTATATTTCACGTGAAAAAAGTTTCGATTGATTTAAAAAATACGAGGTCATTATCTCTATATAAGTGTTGGCTTCTCATTTTGTTTGGAAACTTTCGATTCTCGATTTGGGTACTTATACATCGAGAAAAACATTTCTGATTAATTCTATAATAAATGTATCAAAATCTCAATTAAATATGTCAATCTATATCACACACACAATCTGTATATCCAAATAAATTTATATAATAACAACAAAAATTCATCAAAGAAGCAGAAAAAAATAAAAAAATAAACTTTAAAGAAATATCTTAAATTATATAAAACATTATATAGGTTTAGGCCGCACAATTGAAGTTCTACAAAAGAAATTTAAATTTTAAATTAATCAGAAACTTTATATACATAATTAAAAAGATCTAAAATTTGAAAAGCTCTACGGATATTTATTAAAAGTATGCTGCATTATAGTTATGAAACTCTATATTTTTGTTATTCTAATATCAAACATTTATTCAAACTCGTATTTTGAAGCAGTTACTTGTGCGACATCGCGTTGAATTTGCATTTACATTTGCCTTTTATTCCCAGTTTCCTTTAATGCTACCAATACTTACGTGCTCGTCGGCGGATCGCCGTTGAATTGCCGCTATCAGATTAGAAAACGTGTCTAGAATCAAAGGATAAGATATGTAAAGCTCTTCTCTGCGATTAGATCTCGGAGAAGCGAAATTTCCGATGAGGAGCAAATCCTACGAAATTAGTACGGTTCGCTCTCATAAAAGCGTCGGTATTTTCGAAAGCATTCCAGCGCTTGCCTCTCCTCTCATCTGTCTTATCCAATTGCATACCACTGTCACCTTGTTCAATCCCTATCTAATCAGCTCATCTAATCAGATCTCGGCTTCTTCGTTGTCATCCAACGCGAATCTCGTCGATGGTTGAGAGAACATGATTGCGCACGACGACTTATCGTCGTTGAATTAGGATGCGCGTGTCTCGAATTTGAAAATGGGACGTTATAAAGCCAGGCAGAGAGAAGCGAACGAGAGAGATCGGCGGTAGATGTAATTTCAGTTCGCGACAGATAGAGAAGAAAGGAAACCATAGGATCGAAAAGTCGTGTTCCATTCATGCAAGTACAATATTCCCTTTTGCCTTCCCTTCGCTGCACTTCTGTCTCGGATCGAAGTAGGCGTCCTTATTCTTCCTCCCTCAGGACGTTCCGCCACATCCTCCTCTCGGCATGAGTGCCTCTCAATCGTCTAAAATATCACGTATGACGTCGGAACGGAAAAACGAAATGTTATCGAATGACAACGTAATTCCGCGAGGATTTTGCATGGAAAAAGCCCTGAAAATAGCTAAACGATCCATAAAAAGCGCCAGCAAAATATGAATCACAAAAGCGTTAATTCACGTAAAAATCGACACAGATTGACCGTCCAGATTCAATTTTTATTCACTATAAAATATAGTATACAGTTGTGTAATATAAATTCAATACTATTTTATTCAATATTTTGTTTTTATACGTATTATATAAGCATATTATATATACGTTTTCATATGTATTATATAAGCATTTATATTATACATATAAAGAAAAATATCTAGATTATAGTAGAATTATAATATTTTTTTGTTGATTATAAGCGTTTAAAATTATTAAATAGCAATCAATCCAACGAAAAATCATTTTTGTACGGCAAATAATTGGAAATTGGAGACAAATTGCATATTTTGATTTACGGCATTTTTTAATTGTATTATCTATATGCAATAACTCACATATAGTTGGAATATAGGAAAATATCTCTACGCTAGAGAAAACCAAAGAATTGCATATTATTTTAAAATTGTCATAATACCGCACACATAACGAGAAACGTAACCGGAAAGATTGTCATATATCTCACAAGATTTTCATATACGAATGGTCAGTGTCTGGTAGAATGGTGTCATGAGAGAAATAAAATATAAATGCTTGGCCGTATGTATTCGCGGAATGAGATTTCGGAATTTGTTCAGACAGAGTCGCTTATCATTTTGTCATGGACAGAGCTAATTCCTGTTGCCCAAACAATACATGCCACTGCGTACAATAGCAATTTCTCCATATTTGCTGCGTAAATGTAATTTTATATGACATCATACTGCTCGCATTGGCGAGCGACGCGACGTTAGTTCATAATTCTTTAAAGCACTTCGTGCGACGAGATTGCATTCCGATTTACTCAAGCAAATATACGAAGTTATACATGCAATGGAAATAAATCATAACTAGCGAATCCGTGAGACGCACGGATATTCTGGTAATTTAGCTCTTATTTGCAGACCATGATTATTTTTCGTCGCAATGCTATTTGAATATATTTAACTGATACTTCGTGACTTCTGTGATAAATGCGATTTTTATTGAATGGTGTTTTCATTATTTAATAATCTATTTGACATTCTATTATATGAAATTAATTTCCACTAAAGTTACGTTATTATGTCATATATTGATGTATATATTATAATCTCCCCATTTTTAAAAGTCACGTTTTTGTGATTGTAAAATTATTATTAATATATTTATTTATCAATTTTTAACTTTTTATAAAAAAATTATAATTGTTATTCTAACTCTTAAATACCTTTTTTCCAGTAGACAGCTGTACATTAACTTTTGAACTTTGCGAATTTAACTCAGACATACAAACCTATAACAAAAATATTTGCCTCTGTTTTCAGCTATTCTGACATCTACCTTATTCTCGAAAAAAAAATTCCGGAAATTCTTTACAATGTTGTGATATTTTTGTACGGTTTAACTAATTTTATAATAAACTCCTTTTCTTCTCATTTGTGTGTACAAGCTAGAAAATAGTTAACTGTAAAAATAGAAAAATATTGTAAGAAAATATTACTGTATATTCTCGCGTAGAGACTTGCTTTACTAAATTTTTTTAAAATATGATACATTTCCAACATATTTGTTGTCGTTATTCTAGCGTGAAGATACAAAAGACTGTTCCTTCGTATCTATATAATTCAATGTGATCGATAGCGTGTGATCAGAATACGAGCACTGATCGTAGAATCCGACAAGACGACGCGCACAGCTCTGATCCAAAGGATTGTCACAGCAAAGCGTTATGAGGCGAAAAGCGTGAAAGGGCTGTCACTATGAAATGAGAGAGAACGGTGTATAGAGAGCAAGGACTTCGCTGACAAAATAAAGAAGTAGAATGAAACGCAGAATGAATTAGATGCTAGATGAAGCGAGAGGCGAAATGAAGCTGAGGAAGGGCTTCGGAAAGAGCGAGGCGAAGAGGCGGAAAAACGGACGCACACAGGAAGATTGAGTGCTTCATCGAGTGGTTGATTCGCTGAAAGAAAAGAGGAAAAATATATCCCCCCGTTCCAATACAAATGACAATTCTAATTCAAATCTTTGAAAACATTTTCGAAAGCTTATCATTATTCTTCTCTCTAAATTTTATTATTCAGATAAATTTTATGTATTGAATTATATATATAAGACACTACCAGTTTTAGACACTACCACTTTGAAGTAAAATATTGAAGCAACGCTAGTATGTGTGTGTGTTTTTTTTTGTTCGTGTCCTTTTTTTAAATGTTCGCTTTTTTTTAAATATTGCTCCAGAACGTGTTGGAATCTCGCTCAATGGATGCACTGCCACAGAGGAATCCGCGCTAGGAATAGCTACAGTGTGACTCCAGAGAGATGATGATCCTAGTTTCTATTTTATCAATTCCAAAAAGATAAAAAATAAAAAATGATAAAGAATTTGATAAAAAATTAAAAAATCCGCTATTACATGTTAAAAAGCAACAAATCTAAAAGATAATTGAGTATTATAATAGTATTAATAAGTAAAAATAAATTTTTAATATTACTGACTGATGCTAAATTTAAAATGTATTATTATACTACACTAATATTCAAAAGTTTTCTATTATTTCTTAGCAAACACATTAAAAAATTGTAAAAAGATCTTTAATTGATGCTACATTTTAAGAAAAAAACTAATGCTAAATTCTTCAAAGAATATTATTAATATTAAGATCGGTTTCTTTTAGCGAACTCTATAAAATTATTGCACAAGTACGAAGTTTGTCGATTCTAAAATTTTTGTTCGCTTCCTCTCGCTTCTAGTTCCGATAGTGACATTCCTTTCAAGGAAGCTCTCAAAGCCGGCGGCAAAGCCACGCAAACAATGGAACAGACATCTCTTCCTATTCATTCCGCCAACCGCCTTGTCTATTCATTTCCTCCTTACGTACTGGAACTTCGGCCAAGTGACGTCGGACTCCAAATCGACGAGCTTTGATGTCTGGGAATTCTGCGCTCGGTCGGGCGGTATATATACATACGTACGTCGAAAGTTCGAATTCGTGAGGAACAATATCGTCCGTATAATTCAATAATCAACGGCCGCTCATCGCTTGTGAATAGCCATTATCGGACACTTAAACTCTTCAGAAATATTAAACGTCCGCTGTACAGAATATTTATAATCGCTCGCCAAGTATGAGTGAATTATGATTTCGGACTTCGCAGAAATAGTACAAGTCATATTTGAATAAAATCTAGAAGCTTTTTAGCTATCTTGTTTCAGTAATATATAACATAAAAAAGTATGTGAATAGAATCGATGCTCAAATAAATGTAAAAATGTGCAAGGTTGCCAGAATCAGTCAAATTGAGTTTTTTATTATGAAATTGGAAATATCTAAGCTTGTAGCTTCAAATAGCATCGAAATATTAGGCCAACTGTACTTCATTATACTAATTTATACATTTTTGTGTTTCATCAAAAACGATATTAAGCGCTGTTATATTCCTGAAATCTAAAGATGTAATATTAATAATGTATTTTTTGGCAAGAGAATAACAAACATTTTCATCAAAAATATCGATGATATCGAAACATCCTTTAAATAGACGAATCGAAGAAATGCTTCAATGATTATGTATAAAAGGTAAGAAATTAGCTCGATTAACGGACTTACTCTCTTCGTAAGGATGGCTTGTCGAAGTTATAGGAAAGCAATTATTTATCGCCGTTCCCAGAGCGGCGGCTGCACGAGATCGATCCTACGAAATTTCCGCGATCCGGGAACAGCTGCGGCAATCCGGTGCGGGAATCCGGAGACACGAAGTGGAACCGTCGAACCTGACTGACGGTTGCCCGGCGATTTGTAACAAGCACGGCCACGTGCTCGCCGCGACGTGAGATCCGCACGACGGATCCGCATGTCGGATCCGCAGACAAATTACTTTGTTTTGACGGCCAAGAACCACAGCCCTCGGGCCAATCGACATCAATATCGACGACTGGACTGGCCATCCATCCCTCCTGGTGCTGCACGTATATGTATGTCCGATTATCCGTGAGACGGAAAATTGCGGAGTTCATATAACCGAGTCACTCGACGGAATATCGGAGCAGTCTTCTTCTTCGGATCTTTCTTTGCTTGTAAACCGATTCGCTGATTATAGTAAGTAAGTGGAAAGTATTAAAAAGGATGGATTTCATACACGGAAACGTGTGTTGCGAAACTCCAATTTTATTAAACATACGCAGCTCTCCTTATACGAGTTAATAAAAAGAATTCAATAAAAAGAAATCAATAAAATGAAAATAAGATATGACGATATATAGGTATACGTTTATAAAATATAGGATAAATGTACATGTAGTGTACTTTTGCATTTCTTGAATTCTAAATTTTATTATGTGTGTTGTATTATATTAGTATTCTTCCGTCTTTTTAAAAAGTAAAAATTATTTTATGTTCTAAACTAAATAAAGAAGAGAATGGTAAAAACTTCTTTTAAAACACTTCATGTAGAATAAATTTTTAAATTCTTTTTATTTACTAACGCTTTCAAAATATTTACAGGATTTATGTACACGGAAAGAGAGAAAAAGAGATTTAATCAAACAGAAATTCTCTCGAGCTGATAATAAATTTAATAAACAGACATTTAAAAAACCGATTTATACGTTTTTTATTTTGCTCCTTTACTTTTTTGACTGTCGAGCTGATTTCTTTTTATAAGATTTAAAATGGGAGACATATTCAGAGAAAGTAGGCGTTTCTTGTAAAAAAAATTAGCGAGCAGCACAATCGGCGTTTTAATATTCTAAAGGTTAATCGCTGCACAACAATGCTGTTGCAATAATTCGTGCGATACACAGGTGCGGTAACGCATACGCATATCCCTCATATTTCACGCCCCTTTGGTTTCCGCCATATACAGACCATGCCGATACTCTGCACGACGCACAGAGTCTATTGGCATTATGTTCGCGCATCCTCGGATGCGAAATTAACGGTAACGGTAAATGGGATGCACATCAGAGATATAACAAAAAGACAGACAAAATGCAAAATCGATCAAATTTATCATCGATGAATATAATTTATTAATATATCAAAAAACTATATTTCTTTAATCATAATTAAGCTGCATCGCTCGAGGAAGAGATGTATGTGTGTATAAATGATCAAAGCAGCTGAAAAGAGTTAAAAAATTGTTTAAAATCAACTAAATTTAATTAACATTATTATTTATAATAAATTTATATATTGTCCTCAAAATAACCAGTTATACAAAGTTAGTCAATATAAATATTTATTGATATTTTTATGCAGAACTTTTTAATTTGAAATACACTTTTGAAATATATAAAATACAATAAAAAATTGAAAAAGTGTCAGCATAACAAAGTACAGTTGGCCTAATATTTCGATGCTATTTGAAGCTACAAACTTAGATATTTCCAATTTTATAATAAAGAACTTTTGACTGATTGTACTTTGGCACAACTCAACAAAGTAAAAATACACATCTAGAAATATAATATGCAATGCTCTCAAAATGCCTTGTTGGAAATCTAAAAACCAGTACTGCATACTTATTTATATATAGCAACTGTTCCCATCGGGAAGGAATATTCTTGAATGAGAAATGTATCGAGCATTTCTGTCCTATCCGAGAATCGACTTATCTAGGATCGTTATCTTCATTTACATATAGTATACGGCGTATACAGCTCTGTTTGTTGGGATAGATATTTACCCGATATGTCCAAGCGGGGAAGTTCGAATTGCGCCAAGATTGCCGGTCGAGACTCCACTTCGCGACATTCAGATGGCAAATAGCGCAAATACAACTTGGGCAATTGTCGGTCGAGTTAACAAGTTTGAAACTATTGATGATGACCGATGTAACGCAAAACAAATTTCTTCAGATTACACATATTAAATATTACAATTTTTTTTAAATTGTTAATTAAAATGTATTTATTTCAATTATACTTCAATGAGAAAAGAGAACAAGTTATTGTTTATATTTTGTATCAAGATATTCATTGAATTTATTTTATAGCATATCGCATATATCAGCCTAAAATAGAAAGCCCGTAATGCTGGAATATCAAGCCAGGAAAGAATGAAAGGATTGTCAAGAAGACATCGGGGTCGACATCGTGTCGCTCTTTTTTTATCAACAATTTATCAGCGTCCCACGGTGTAGCTATTGTTAATAAATCTTCCCCTACGTGGAATCTGACTCCTTGCACGGCCTGTCAGTGTCGGATACATATAGTCAGCGGCGGAAAGATTATTACCGCATTGCAACCATGATAGCCACATTTTTCTTCCCCCCATTTTGTCCTCATGCTCTTGGCCGTCGTCATTCGATTCTTCCCCGCCGGGTACATCGCTACCGCAAAACGTTTAGTACCTGTCCCGTTAATAATATTTGCCTCCCCCTACTCTTCTTCTCTCTCGAGACTATCCTGACCTGCCTCACGGAAGTTTGTCGCGCACAACTGGCGCATAACTACTGGTTGTCGGTCTGGCACAATCTCTACGGAATTTCACTGACAAAGTCCACATAAAGATTTTTCATCGAAAGTTTAATTGAATATTACTTGTTTTTATTCCACACTCTTTCAATTCTCAAATATAAACATATCTCAGTATTAATAAGAATAAAATTGATTATAAAAATCTTAAGAAAACAATATTTTCATTATTTATTAGCACCAAGAGCGCAATTCATATATTTCAGTTGTTTTTTACACACACTTTTACACACATATATATATATATAAGATTTATTTATTTATTTATTTATTTATTAAAAGATTTATTATAACAATTTTTTTATAAATGTAACATTTCTCCTCAAACCTTTATCAAATTTTTCTAATCAAACTCTTTAATTTTGATTTTATTATTGCTTATTATCGATCACAGTACCAATTTTATTCAAATCATACTTTTGTTTAAGTAATTTTTATGTTTAATATTCCATCTGTGACAAAAACAACATGCTGCGAGCGAAAAAAAGCTGTCAAAATATGCAATCTCCATGACAGCCTTTCGACATATTGCAAACTCGAGAGGAGTATATTACAATTTTCTGCCTTCTTCTAAAGCAGTAATATTAAGTATCAAACGAATAAAATAAAATAAAATAAAATAAAAAGCGCTCGTCGGCGAAAGCAACACGTTGCGAGCGGACTGAATTTCTTTCCTTGAATATTAGAATATTAAAAAATAATTTATATACATATATATATTTTATATTTTTATTATTATCTTTTTTTCTTCTTTGATAATGCAGAAATATTAATAATAAAGATATATAAGATAATTAGTATATAGCTTAAGTTATATAATTTTTATTTGCAGTCACAGAAATAAGAAAAGTGCATGATATGCAAAGCCTCTCTCCTTTCAGAGAATTTAATTAAATAAATAAATGTGATATATGAATGCTCTTATTGCGGATATTATATAAGAGTATTTATATATATATGTATATAACTTCTTTCTCCACAATACCATATCCTTTTATTTGCAACAATTAGCAATTTATGACTGTCTAGTGTGAAGTATATAGTTGGATAAGGAATTTTAACAATATTTCGTTTTTTAATCATATAATGTAAACATAATAAAATGTGCAATTATTAGTAATATTTGTTTAATCACAAAGTGTCTCTTCTGACATTTTTAATACTTTGTGTGCGCACATACGTATTCTTCTTCCGTACTTTAATTTGTTCTCTTCACAGTTTGCTTACTCAATAACCAATCAGATTCTCAGAAAAAATAAAATGATGTAAGCCTCGAATTTCGCGATACATATTTCAGATGTTTCATCACATTTTTTATTATTCGTAATTGTTTGAAAATTAACTTTCATAAAACTTTATTTGCTGCAATCTTTATATTTCTATTATAATAAAATTAAGTTCAAATTCGCGATTATAAAATCTTGACAAAGTTTGCCAGTAGTTTACTACATTAGTTATAATATAATGCTTTCTCTTCTCTCTCTCTTTAAAGTTTTCTCTTCAAAATTTACCTTAAAATTCCAGTAGTGCTTTATAAGATAGTGTATAGAAATAACAGATGATATAGTAACAAAATATTTTACATTTTACATATATACATATATAAAACACAACCAATCTTTTACGAATATTTATGAAATTATGTGCACAGTCAATACTAACAATCAATATTTGCAATCAGTCGAATCTATTTACCATAATATCGAATTGCCAACATTGATTGCAAGATTCAGTTACATTTTCGCAAAGTCAATCGGAATCCGATCGCTCCTATTAAAGTCGTTTTAATAAACACGTTACATTTTGATAAATGTTCGATAAATAATCTCTCATATAAGCTTTTATTTTCAATATAAATGTACGTAAATGTCTGTTAAAAACTATAATTACGCTGAGAAATTAATTACGTGTCTCCGGTGAGTGTCATCGCTGCAGATAACAATTCCCATGCAGCCTCGTGTATCTATCACATCCCATTCATGCTCTTACAGCGAAGGTATTACAGCTTCTCCGTATGTTCTCTCGTAAACAACTGCCGTCTCATTGTTTAGCACTTCTCTCATTAATAACGTCTTCTTATCCAACAATATCGCCCTTAATGTGACAAGCGTCGACTTGAAGCTACAGCTTACAAAGTTCTTTTTAAGTTGTTGATAATAATTGCATCAATTTATATAATTAATCATTTCTAAAATCTTGTGCTCGCCTAAAATCTTGTGTTCGAGACATTGACATAATTGTTAAGTTTGATATATTTGAATTGCCAAAATATACGTATAACAAGTCATTATTCGTTGTAACAAACAATGATTTCTCATCAAAGTTTCATCAAGTAAAAAGCAATTTTAAATTTAAAACGTGTTATTAAAATTTGATACGCTTGTAAGAAATGTGCCATTCTGTGTAAAAGTATCGCAAAAATCCTTTGAATAAGTGTTCGATAATTTCACACGCAGTTTAATTATGCAAAACTGGTTACCAGAATTTTACATAGATTACTACTACGGCATACTTTTTAGGATTATATAATATCGATTTGTTTCGCTGGAGAACTTAAAATGCTATCGAAATATTCGTTAATCTAAACTAATCTAGTGCATAAAACTGATTTTGCTCTTTATAACAATCTTTTATAAAGATACAGAATTTTATTGCAGGATTAATGGCATTAATACGATAATACAATTTTAGAAAAATTAAAACCTCTTCAGTCAACCGGTCATAATCACGGGAGCTATCACGGAACTATTTACGATTTCCATCGGAAACGCAAGTTTTCCGACTAGCGAGTTTTCGATTACGATTCTGTTTGTGTCTCTGAATCTCAATCGTGAATCTTTTTTGGAACTGATTTATCGTTGTCACATGATGAAACAAACGGTAATGGTCTTCCGCTATCTTTTTCGCTCAAGGCTTTGTCCCGATTGGAAATGATTTTCCGTTTGCTCGTAAGGCGTTAGAAATTGTCCGATTGTTTCGCGTACTATCCGAATGTCCACGATAGGATAACTGAGGAAAAACGAAATCGCTCCGATCGGAAACCTTTCCGAATAGTTTCATGATAGCTCGCCGGCTGTATCAATATCTAGCTCTGTTGTTAGAAAACTGACCATTATTAAAAAATGTCACCGATTGCCAAGATCGTGGTAACAACTCGTTCCAATAAATTGTCTGTATGGTTTGACTATGAATTGATTTAGTCTCTTTTTCCTGATCGTCGTCTTCCTCCAAGGAAGATTTTCCGCAGAATAAATCGAGGAGTATGAGAACGAGGAAATATAGCAGTTCCACGATGCTGATGAAACTGAAGCCGATGAAGACACCACATATACCGCCAATATCGCCTGCAAAATGACCAGTCTTTACGACACGGCTGCCTTGATAGCGTGGCAGGATAAGACGATCCGACGAAACGGCCGCGCGTTTTTTAATGTCGTACTTAAAAGGATAAGAAACGTTACGCGCAGTGGCGATTTACGCTGTAAAAACGATAATGGATTTTTACAACGATATCTCACCGCCATTTCCTTTTCCTTCTTTACAAAAAAAAAAAAAACCGTTGCTCTTTAATCAATGCCTTACAGGTCAGATACGTGATCTTATTTTAATAGCTAGAGTTCGCAAAAGTAATAATTAGTATTTATTTAAAAATATAAATTAGATATTATTTTTTCTGATTTTCAAAATATGTATAAATCACCAAATGTATAGAGAAATATTTATTGCTTCAGTTTGTTCGCAAAGTAAGTGTTAGCAACTAGAAATTGCGTTCTACGTGAGAAAAAATGTATTCTCGTTTTACACAGAAAATCAGAGAGAATGGAGAAACATTACACACGGTCGGATATTAAAATTCCATTTTTGCGAACCCTCGGGCATCTTGCAGAAGGCGCGGGCAAAAAATTTCTCTTCCACATTACTTTATTTTTGTTTATAAGATGTCTTTTTGATATGTTTCGTATCAACTGTGAAACGGATTTTTCCATTGCTAATTTACATAGCAATGACATTTCATAATTCGTTTTGAGGCTTTTTTTCGCGGCATGCAACTAATTAAGTATTGTAAAGTCAAAAATCTCCAGAATTATTTTTTCAAAAATCTAATTATAGCGTCCGTCTAGTATTATTGATGCCAAGTTCATGAACACAATTATAAAGTTTGATGGAATTCTCTGTATCTTCTACACTTATCAATCTTATTTGTTTTACAAAACAAATAAGATTGATAAGTGTAGAAGATACAGAGAGAATTTCATTCTATGACTTTTATTTAAAAAATGTTCTTATTGAAATAAATTTCACAAAAGCGAATAAGATTATAACTGCATAACTATAAGATTCACTGAGATGGAATATCAATAGAATAGAAAATCTTATATTTAAATTGATAATTGATTTTGTATTCAAATTATTAAATTGTACTATATAATCTTTCTTAAAAATTCTTATCTTACAACAAAAATATCTAAATATTTTGATTCATGCACAATTAAAAATCTTCGACTCTATTTTGCACTTCACTCAAATAAAATTTTTTTGACAATATGTACTTACTCAAGAGTTCGTACCAGTAATAAATCACGTCTTGTTTCAACCTGATTGTGCCGTATTTCGAGAAGAAAACATGCAATACCCCCTGATCCGTGATGTTGTAGTTCCATCTGAAATTAAATTACACAACTTTTTTATTTTAGCTTCTTTTTTAGGATTGATCAGAGGATTTTTTTCTTTGTATTTACAAGATATTTTTTTATATTGACAAGGATACTACATACTTACAGTAAATCAGTTTTATATTCACCGGAGGACATATAACTCATTGAACTCAACACATCATAACCAGTGTCATCGCAAGCAGGATAGCAATCGTGACAATGCAAAGCCCATGTGCTGTTTGGAAGGATCTCTTCTTTACTCTCATGAGGAAAAACCGTCCACCATTTAGCTATATCATAGAAAAGAATTGAGAAATTAATATAGCAAATATTAATTCCGTAATTAATATAATTAGAATTATTAATTAATTTATAATTATATATAATAAAGTAGATAATATATACATATATTAAAGTTTTGAAATATATTAGTTATTTATATGAAGAAAGAGAACTGTGTAAATTGAAAAAACTCTAAATTGACAATGCATTGATAACACACACACTTACACTTATATTTACCCAAGCAGGGTAAGTCTTTGTTGGTACAAATACGCTGCGCATCTAGAATAAAATATATATACATATATACATATATGCAAATTTTGTTCGATAAATTCGGTAATGATAAATTATAAATTTAAATTATAAATTATTTATCATAAATCAAGAATATCTAAAATTAATTTGTAGAAAAGAAACAGAATTCTTGTATATACGTGACTGAAACTGGCTAAAGCACCTCTTATGTATAATAAACTCAAACAAATTTATATAAATCCAATTTAGCTATATTTTACCCTGATGTTCTCGCTTATAAATATATTAGAATTGTGACATAAAAAGGTTTCTTGATACACGTTTTTATAATGTCGATATATAGATCGCTCGATGTTTTCTTTCCAAGCTATGATTTATAGAAATATGATACGATTATATTTTAATCTAAATTTTGATAAAATTGTACGCGTCTCTTTCTCTCTCTCTCTCTCTCTCTCTCTTTTTATATCACTATTTTTAATTATTACTATAAACTTGAGATTGCTCGTATTGGCAAAAATCATCGAGGATTTTTTTCCGTTTCTCGTAATCTCAAAGAGCTAAAGCTTCACTATATCATATCATGTTTGCCAATATAAAACTGTATCATTGCCGAAATCTACTTTCGGTGTCAGATAAAATTACAAAAATAAGAGTTTGCAAAAAAATATTCATATTTTGAGCAGTACGAGAGATAGAATGGAGGATACATCATACAGGCGTCGTCGCACGTGTTGTTGATTAATATGGAGAACGAAGGAGGCAGCCGCGAGAAAAACGAGTCCAAGCACCCTGTGCTATCGATAGAACGCGCGAAAAAAAGAGCAATCGGGGCGGCTTTAAAACGAAAGAACGGAAAAAGGGAAAGAGGAAGAGAAAAAGAGAGAGAGAGAGAGAGGGAAAAAGAGAGAGAAACTCGGCTTTCAGCGCGTTCCTCTTCTTTGCTACAGAGAGCCTCGGCTACGGTAAGTTAATCCTACAGAGCGGTGCTTCGCACGATCCGCTTTAATGCTTTAAGCCACCCGTGGTAAAGCCTCGTTAGAAAGCTCGCGAACGCGTACGCCTCGCAATGCGGTGCGCAATGTTCCTTTACAGATTGCCGCCCATGCCTCTCGACTTCGTGATGGAAGAAAGAAATCGCCGAGATGTAAGAGGGTACACGGGACCGGGAAAGACCCGATTTATCCAATGAGATACGGTCCTTACCGCGTATTTTCGCCTTCCTCAATCTTATTTCTGGCCTGAAGTAATATTTCTGATTAAAATAAATCGTCAAGTAATATTTGTGAGTAAAATAAATCGCGTTCGTTGCGGCTTACGCATTTCTTTCAATTGTCGCAATCATAACTGTTCCGATCTCAATGATTATTACACAAATTATATCTTATTATATCTAATTTTATATTTTTTATCCTTAATTTTCAATTGCATTTTTTAATTCATATTGTTGATAGTAATTATAATTCGCGCGCGCATGTGCGTATTGCAATTAATCTGTAATCTTGATATTTATAATGACTATCTTTATCGCGCTTTATTAATTTAACGCTATTAATGCATTTTTGTTTTCTTCTCATTTTAAAAATCTTTCTCGTGATAAAAAGTAGAAGAACTGAAACTTGTATAAATGTAAGGAAGAAAGCAAAAATTGAAGGAAACCTTATTGACATTGAAAGATACGTTACCTATGATGTTATCACATATTGGTTCTCTCAGATTGATTTCTCATTTCTGTTATTAACTTCTCAATTTTTGATAAACGAAAATAGTCATTATTCTTGAAGCAAATTTTCTTGAATCTCTAATAATCTTTGCAATATTTTTAAATATTTTTAAAAAATGTTAAAAATATGACGTAAAAGAAAATCACAGTACTATATATGACATTACAAGAAAGATATAATAATAAAGAAATTAAAACACGTATTACGTATTTCTCAATTCGCACAAACAAGTACTTTCTTATCACAACAGATTATTTGCGACAATCCAAAGAGATTTTTCTCATCAATAAAATACTTTTTCAGTTATTTTTATATGTTCTTATAAACCTGTTAATCAAATTTTATTCACATTAATGGATAATAATGTCGCAAATAATATGCCATGTCATTTTTCTTTCTTTTTATCACATTTTCTGATATATATATCATTATAACTTCTTTCAACGGGGCCGTCGAACGAAAGATGTAAGATGCTAGGAGAGATGCTAAGAATTTGAAGAGAAAACAAAAGTGCAAAGAAGTGGCAACACGATTTGCTCCGAAGATTGCTATAGTAATATTGTCGAATTATCAGCCTTAATATACTTCAGTACAACGCGAAGGAACGTCAATGAAAACTGCAGTTCAATTCTCGCAAGAGTACAGAGTTTAGGAGAGAGAGAAAGAGAGAGAGAGAGAGAGAGAGAGAGATGTTACCGCTCGTTCTATTAACATTGAAACTCGTTCATCCCTCGGAAATACGATTTGATCAGGGCCGATCAAGTTAGTATCGAGAAAGCCGTTTTGCCAGGGTTTTCAACACACGAAACGATCTGATCACACATTAGATAAATAAGGTATTATTCGCAATTATTATGTCGAACATTCTGTCGCATTTAATGACATGCTCGCCTTTATTGGTAGGATGTTACAATTATTGCGGGCTATGTTTGTACGCCTCTCTAATATTTAACAGCATCATTTAATGAATCTACCAAAAATTATAAATGTATGGTCAAAAGTAATAAAAATATAGAGCTTCTTTTTATGTATTTATTTATAGTTTTTCATTTATTTTTGTCAGAATGTTTTTTCATTTTTTATTTATTTTTATAAGAATTCTATAATTTATCATATATTCACTTGCATCTGAATACATCATACATCTTAATACATAAAAACTTTAACTTTTAATTGTTAAAATTTTAAAAAAACTTTAATTTTTTAGATGTTTTTAATTTATTATAAATGTTTTGAAATGTAAAAAAAGCTTTTTTAAATTAGATAAAGAATTGAAACGTTAAAACGAATCTGAAGAACCTTGTATATTTCTAGTAACTAAAAAAGCGAGCTTTATAATATTTCCTACTTGACATAATATTCAATATTTCCTATCAAATATGTTTTTAAAACGGATAGCTGCAAATGTCATTTATGAGCTGCAACTTGAACTTTAGAAAATGAAAAAGTCAGCAAAAATATATCGCACGATTAAACTTTCAATTTGCAAAGATTTATTTCAGTTAAAGCTGGATTTCGAGAACTCTCGAGAAATATAATTTGGAACCTCGAGAAATTAAAAATTTTTTATTCACATAGAAGATTTAATATTGCGTTCCTTATTACTTATTTAATTTTTCAGTTAGCAACTTAAAGATATCATGCAACAGAAATTCTTAACAAAGTTTGATGCAAATGCAAATGAAAAGAATTTTTATTCCAAAGCAACGCAATTATTTATCTTAAAATTAATACCGATTGGATTTTATGAATTTTATTTAAAAAAAATGTTCTATTGTATATTTAATCCCAAAATAATGATATATGTATTAAATAGCTTTTAAATAAGATGAACATCTTAAGATCTTATAGAGAGATTAATATATTAGAAGATTGAACAATTGATAACATATTGAACAATAATTAAATAATTTTTAATAAATTTTGCATTTCCATATTGAATACGATGATTCTCTGATATGATGAAAAGCCAGTATCAAGTTAAAGAAAATCAATAATATATATTTTTACTGACATTCTTTCTCGCCACGACGTGGATAGTAAAACGGTCTGCATTTGCAAAGCTTTAGCACGTCGTTAATCTTGCAGTCGACGATACAGTCACTGTAAGTATAGGTTGTGCCACTAGTGCGTATTTCTTCTGCGAAAATGCAATTGCGTTGATTCACGGAGAATTTTTCGATAATATCAGTGCTGAAGAAAGACGTTGGGGTCATATCCAAGTACGTCTCAGTGCCAGGCATCACAAGTACTTCCGTGACACCACCGCTAGATACATCCGGATAATCGTAAGGATGAAACACGATAATCTGCAAAACACGATAAATATCTGCTTCATTAAATTTTTATTTGTCTCTCGCGTGCTCTCCCGATCTCTCTCTTTCTTTTCTCTTTCTCTCTAATATTGTAATATTATATATTCTTATCGGGGGATGCATTAAATATTTCTTCAAACAATATCATTGGCAAGTTCGAGAAATATTATTAATTCTAATTTGTGTATTTTAATAAATTTTAGCTTTTTGACAGAATAATTGATATAATAAATTGTGATAAAATAATTTGCAAATTATGAGAAGTAAAATAATGCTAAATAGTATCATTATTGTTGTGTTTGCCAATAAAATACTCGAGAATATTCGGTTTCTCACATAGTATCCAATTTCCTATTCGGTATTATTCAGTTATATTCAAGAGAACGTCATCAAATTACATTCCGACGATTGTTAGAATTCAATGTGAGTATAATTCATAAAACATTTACCATTAATATAAACATTGCATACAATGTCTTTTTTTACTCGACTCGAATTTATTTGAAAGATTCTCACAGTTTTTGTAACTATATGTATTACATGTTTACGCTGCGAAAAGAGAGATGGTAATTTGTGTAATGTGTTGATCTATTTTCGCACGTTAATTATGATGCCACTGACATTTTAAAATACTATAATGCAGTCATGTTGTTACTGCTGTTGCATTAAACAGAATATCTCGATGTTTTATTAAAGTGCAAAAATGAAAACAAACCTTCCCGAAAAATTCGCATCGATATAATTAATTAATTAATTTGTACTTAAACAATAGCTTGTTTTAATTATTTTGAAATATTTAATATCTTTAATTATTTTTTTAGGATATCTAATACAAATATTTTTGTGTCTTAAAAATAGAATCTTCTAGTACGTTTTTGTGGAAAATACGAATTCTTCGTATAAGTGCCGTTACAGCCTAAAGTAACAACAGACTACATCGCAAATATGAAGTAAAGGACGCGCGCGATTATATCGTGCTGCTAATGATACTCGCTTTCGCGAGTTTTTTTATCGCTATGCAATATGGGCGAATGAAGCACAGGTGGCTTATAATGGTGTGGTAAGCATGGAAAAAGTTCAAGGCACACAATGTAGTTACTGATTACCTTCATCGCAGCAATAAATTTGATGAACTCGGTAATTTAATTGAAATATATATTGAGCACATATATCTTGTACTTCTTAATTTGCAAAATTGCTATATCCTGCATCAATTATTACAATGATTAAAACATTACTTGTCTGAAAATGATATTAATATTGAAATATTTGCGTTTATATATGGAATACATTAGATTCTCTGCACTTTTTTGCGCATTAATTAATTATTTAAATTTATTTCTCGGAATAGATTCAATAAAACTTAACAATTTTTTATATATAACTATTTTTATCTCTCAATATTTTTATTACTAATTGTCAAATTACAATTCTATTATGTATAATTAGCTTGATAATATATAATTAGATTTTATCTACTTCTCTTTACTTCTCTTTTTAAAGATTTGTATAAATATAATGTATTATAATGTATAAATAATGTATTATTTTGTAACAATTATTGTAGCTTTGTTCTTGAAACTAATTAATCGTTAGACATTTACTATGCATAATGAGCAAGCACAATTACTTTCTAATTATGTGTTAATCATGTACTAAATGCATTTAAAACATGAATATATTTCATGTTACTTCGCTGTAAAATCGAACGTTAACGCTACTTTGGTATGATAAAGCATTGAGAGAATAAATCTTCATTTTGCTCGATTAGCCCCTTTTCATATTCAACACTTGTGGTAATAACTCGTTATGTGAGTCAAATATGACCCGTTTTCGCAGCTCGCATAGACGCAGATATTTCCAGGCAATTTTCATGCGAGATTTTCTAAATTATATGTTAGATCAGAATACTTTCTGTGCCAGAAAGCTAAAAATATTAGTAGCGTGATGTATGTGCTTTTGTTTCTGCGAAATAATAATATTTAGAATACGTACATTACAATACTTTTTAAATATTCAAGTGTAATTTTAAAAGTTAGTGCAGCAATTGAAAAAATTTATTCTACATGAATTCGCTCGATAGATTTAAGAAAACAAAAGATTTAAGTTCCTGCGATTTGATTAGAATTGTGAATTGATTAGGACTATTAATTGTTGCCGTGAAATTCTTTCTGACTATATAATTCCTTTCTTCACAATTATTTTAAATAACAACAGTTTATAACAAAACTTTTATATGAATAAGGAAAACACGCGCGCGCGCGCGCGCTGACCAAATTAAATGAAACATTTTGTATAATTATGTAGCTTCTTATAATTTAGACTAAACAAAGCCGTTCTTTTGGTTAATCAAAACAGAAAAAATTTGCCAAAAATTTGTTAGAGATTTTAATCTCACATGAGCAATGAATAAATTTATCTTGATGGCAGATTTAATTTTAACTTGAAAATGAAATTATTCTGGCGAATGTGGAATATTAAGGGTCGCAGTTTGGTTTTCTCGACACAGTCTTTCTAAATGATATTTGATGCCGCTTTTACTTGCCTTCCAACCCTTAACAGGCAGTATCGGGTAGAAATAATCATCCAAAAATGGCTCCATCACGACGGTTAGACCGTGTCCTATCCCGAGTTTGTCTACTGTATGAACTCTATTCTGTTTCGCTTTAAACACATCACTCATTCTGTTAACAGAAGTATAATCACAGTCATTAATTTTTCAAGCAGCTAAAGCTTATACTTAACAGCGTTATAGATTTTTAAACTAAATAGCCCTTATTCTTTTTTTCATGAAGCATTAAGCTGACCTATATTTGTAACCATTTGTCCATTATCAATTACTCAGAAGATTGCAATCAAAACATGTACATAAGTCTTTTTATTCAGCGCGAAAAACTACACTTATATTTATAATATTAATATCTTATAAAATACGAAAGCGTATTTTATCATCAAAACACCTATATATATTAATAGATTAGTAAAATATCAACATTACATACTATTACATTTTATCATTATTGTTTTGCAGCAATACATTCTAAATATCAAACAAAATATAAATAGCAGCTTTTTTAATATTAAAGCATCGGTAATTATAAAGTCGTTAACAATTAAAAATTTATGCGTATTGACAAATACATCCTTTATAAATAAATAACAAAACTTGTCTTTTTTAATTAATTTAGATACAAATTTAATTATATATACATATATATAGAAGTTAATTTGTTTTTCTTGCATTGGCCGGTTAAGGAAAATGTAATTACAAATCAGAGTGATATACAGAAACAAATCAGAAGAATACATGTGAATCGTTCTATAAAGACCAGGTCATGGCATTTAAACCTTGCAACACGTCATGCATGTGCAAAGAAAATTAAAATAAATGGCAGTACCATTTCTCTGCGATACAATCGACAAACTGCAATCTAATCGACAAATATCGTGAACAATTTATTAAAAGTAGTGTAGTTTGTATTATAAATCAATTCGTACCACTTTTAAATATATAATTAAAAATTATGTATATATATATATGTACATATTTAAAATAATTAATTTAAAAAATATAATAATATATATTTACAAAATAATATATTTACTCCAAACGCGTTAAGATATAATAAGAAATATAATAATAAAAATAAATATAAAATAGAACATTTTCATATCGTACACTATGGTAGTCTTACAATTAGTGTGTTTCGTTTGCCTATACTGAAAGAGCATGCCGTGCAAGCGTAAACTAGTCGAGTAAGCGGTTAAACTACTGCATGTTGACTGTTCACCATTCTGAAAGCACGGGATACTCACGTGGGAATGTCGTCCCTTTCACGTACGTAATTAAAGGTGCAACAGAATCCGTCCTGCGTCTTGCGAAACTTGAAAAGCTGCGAGCAGTTTCTGTCGGTCCCATGCAGCTTACATTTCAGTAGCATCGTCAAGCATTGCGGCGACAACTGGAAAATTTAAGCATACAACACATAAATTGCCGACATAACTCGCGTGATAGCAATGGCAATTGACACACTGAAATCCTATATATATATGATGTTTTAATTGATCTCCACGGGAAATTCCTGCCATTTAATGTGTACAACTATATATAGAATTATAAATAAATAAATGTATTATTGCATTATATATATGCATGTATTATTATAAATAAATAAATTACTGCAGTCGACTTCGTGTATAAGTGACTTTTATTTTTTAGAATCAGCAAAAAGTTGAAAGTTAAAAAGATGAATTTATGTGGAAAGTACTCGTAAAAAATCGAATATCAAGCATCAAGCTTTTCAAGAAATTTACAATTGAAATTACTTCAAACAAGGTTTGATTCAAACTCTCATTATTATACCATTTAACAGCAAAATTTAAAAAATGTGGAATTATTAGTTATTTAATTAAAAGAGAATCCTAAAGAATAAGAAATCAAAGAAAGATAAAATTCGTATAGATATAATTCTAGCGCATCATATTTGCAATATAGCATTAATTTTGCATACGTACATTTTTCATCACTTCGGTAATGTCGTAAGATCCTTTGTAATAATCCATTAAAAGTTTATCGACCTCGAAATGATTTTTGTCCATGATGAAATTCGAATCATATTGATTGCCCAATTGCTTGATCAAGTTAACAATTTCATCGATTGGCAGGTTTGTGACGCTTGAGCGAGAACTAATTTCAGAAAAAAATTCACGTATGTTTTAAATAAAGATATCATATAATATTTTTTCAAAGATATTTTTAATAAGTGCAGGATAATCTGAGCGTATTCGTCATATACGCGATAATAAATAATTTAATAAATCGCACAACATCCCTCACCAAATTGATTTAATCCACAATTTAATAAGTAATTGCGTATATAATGAATGATACTTTAATGTCATAAAAATTTATTTATGCATACGCTTCTCTTATAAAGCATATCAATCAACAGGGGAAGTTCGAATATCTAATTTTCTAACTATTAATCTATTACACACTAATATAGAACATAATTGCATTTTAATGCTTTTTGTATTAAAAAATTTTTAATTATGTGATAATATATATAAAAATTTAGAGATGTATGTAACAAACAACATTACATTGCTTTGAAACTAACTTTTTGTTTGCGTCGTTTATTTTATTGCTATATATATATGTCATATATGTATGTCATATATATATATATCAATCGGGATATTTGAGAAATGTAACAACTATGTAAAAAAATATAGAAATGTGTTCGATAATATTGTGCCTCTAAAAATAATACATACATTTAACGAGCGCTTGTTCGAAATTTATAATCAGCAACGCATCGGTGCACGAGTTCGATAAAAATCGATGTGGTATTAATCAATGCGCAAACGAGGTGGAAACTTTTATGTCGAACCTACCTACGAAACTTCACGAAGGTTTCGGTTCCGAATCAACGATTCCGGAAATGTCTCTTCCATTACGGGATCGAAAGTTTGCGGGTGGCTACGAGGTAGCACCGCGCGAAACGGCTGGATTTTAGGACATTAACGCCCTATTAAATGAGCCGTAACCACGCCGATTCTACGCTCTCCATCAATGCGCAATGCATCGATCCGTTCTCATTGCGTTTCAAGTGCGCGGCATCGAATTAACGATAATCGGTGTGCCAATTGACTCGGGACATCGTAAAAAGCGGAGTAGAATCCGATGCGTTGATCGGTCAATTAAGCTTCCCGTATATATCGCACGTCAACCGTGGCAAATTAATCCTAACCTACCCCAATCGAAACTCCCTATGGGAATACCACCATGGTTGATGAACTCATCCTCAACCATGAATTCGCACCTATCGACCACGAATACACAATCATTTGTTACATCACAATGGTCTATAATCGGTGAGAATATATACTCATCAATTACTCATTATTGCAATGTGTGTGTTCTTATAATTCTCTGGATAATATAATCAATATTTGCCACTGGCTAACTCTAGTAGCTTATTAAAAAAAAAAAAATGTTTCAAATATCTTTAATATCGATGTTATAATTTTTTCAAGAATCTATGTGAGAGAATTTAACGAGTCCGATAACTTAGGTCAATATGATCAATAATAATGCATAATGTAATATTGATAGGGCACCGTCGATACTGCCAAATATTTGCATGGTCGCTTTTATGCTGACGTAATCTGAAAGTAATTCATGCGATCGAGCCAACATTCGGGATATTTGCGGATACGTGCTTGCGATTCGCGTTGCACCGGTGACCGGTAACTATTTTCACGCGCGCAGAGAAAATTTGTGAAATAATATGCGTTAAACAGCTGGTGCAACTTCGAATAATCCAGATCGGTCGTGCGATTGGTGCAATTGGTACAATTTGGTACAAAGCAGCGAAATCATATCTACGTGCATTGAAAATGCTAGAACAAACTGCGACGTGCATCACCACCTCGCCGCTATTTGTGCAAATGCGAATACATTTATTGTTTAATATACGCGAATGCAGTTTGCGTTTATTTAATACATAAAATCGCTCACATGTTGGTCGCCAATTCCATCGCGGATCGCCGACTTATCCTATTAACGGGACAGATGGCGATTGCTGGAAATTCATCAGTGTGTTTTTTTTTATCAACAGCGCAGTAGGACGGAAAAATTGGAAAAACGAAAAAAATATTGCTTGTCTTTTTTTCTCAAAATATAAAATTGTTTTCCCATTTGTAAATAAAATGTTATTTTTTTTAATTCTCTCTCTTTGCTTAACACTGTTAACTTATATTTCGTATAGTGCGCAACAGCAAAAATAAAACAAAATATTTCCTGTTTTAGAGAAGAGTTATATTTATGTATTAAAAATGTAAAATAGTAACGAGAATGCAAGAATTTATGTTTCTGCCATTGTGATGTTTTTGTCAATCTGTTGATCTTTGATCAACTTAATTCTTTTGATATTTATTTAATTTGTTTAATTATTTTTTTCTGTTCTTACATTCTTTCTCTTTTATCTTTAATCAGAGCTTCTACTTGACGCAGAGTAAAATTTGGATATTTTTGTGAATTGTTACAATTGAGATTTCACAGGCAATAGTTTCAACTATTCCAGGCAACTATTTATTTGAAGAGAAATGATACTAGTCTTTTCTTTATACGAAATCACATGATAGTTTTATCAGTCATAACAGAAATAAATTGTTTCAATATTTGGTTCATTTGTTGTATCAAATAATAAATAAATATTTATAACTAAATTGCATGCATATTTTAGGAAATTACTTAATCTCCATACCTGGAAAGTCTATTTTGACTGTACTATAACTATCCGAGTCCATAGAAGTCAGTATAGGCGATGTCACGAATTCTTTGTAGGAAATATAAACCAGAAATATCAGACTAGATATAATTACGCAATGTATTATGACCCACAGAATTCTGAAAGATTTTATATATAATTGAGTCTGAAAAATTTTAATCAAAAATAAAGATTTTATTGAAAATAATAGTTGCAAACTCTACATTACATATATGTTTTTTTTAAAGCGCCTATACAATCGAAAAGTCGTTGCTCAATGTTTAACTCATTCACTTTTAAAGTAAAATAATTTTGTAGATGCAAAAAGCAAGAATACGAATCTGTGTAGAACGAACCAGTTGGCAGAGAGCAATAATTTATTTTTGTTCGTACCGTAACACGTTCATTACCGAATTCACACGGCGCTATTAACGTCACGTATGACGCGTAATGTTACATTAAATCAACCGGAGGTGCCGCATCGCGACGTGACTCTAGCGTTTTGCGGAATATTACGTTTTTTTATTTTTATTCTTATTTTAATTTTTTTTTCTTCCCTCTTTTGCATCGCGTTCGTTTTGTTTCGCGAAACAGGGTCGTGATTTGTGGACGACCTGATTTGTGTGGTTCGCTATGAATTCAAGAATCCCTACTCCGCAGCATCGTTAATCTCTCTGTGAAACGAGGATACGCTCGTTAAACCGCGTAACTTTAATCATATGTTGCGCTTACGCGCGAACCGATGTAATGTACGAGTCCGTAGCGTCTCGCGGCTAATCCGCGAGCATAGTCTGCGCGAACCGCTTTTATCATTGCTTTGATAAAGGGCCGATAATCGTATTAGCGAGCCGAGTTTTCGAGCGCGAGCTTACGCCGCTAAATGGGTTATTTAACATCCAAATAAATCCCGCTCGAGTAAAGTTTCGTCGTACAAGTGTTACCTTTACCGGATACAAAACGCCTGCTATATCACGTATAATTCAGCATGTACTCTCTTTCTCTTTTAAGGTTGAAATAAAATAGATAAGAAGCTATATATCTGACTTAATAAGTAAATTATTAAATAAAAAATTAGATTGATGGAAGTTAGATAAATATATGTAATAATATAAAAATAAGACAAAATAAGATATTTTCTCTAAAAGAGAAATGTATATATATATATAAATTATATATCTTTTGCAATATATTTTAATTTAATAATATTTAATAATAATAATATTTGGTAGAGTTAATTCACGGACAAGATCTTGTACATTATTAAATTCTAATAATTTTTTTCATAACTATATTGATTTAATTCATAAACAATTAAAGATTAATATAATACATAGTTTATAAGTATACAACTTTTTCTTTCTCCACTTCTCTGTATTTTTCTTTTTTTCTATTTACCGCTTGAAATATTAAAACGTAAAGTTTATTATTAATTGAAATAATGCTTGAAAAGTGCAAAAACCTGCTTCGAGAGAAAAATGCATTTAAAGTTTTTATTTTAACTTACAGAATACTTGGAGTGGAAAAGAATTTGAATACAACTCCATTAAGTCGACACAGTCGAAACAGTCGACACAATTGTAGCTGCTTGTATGTATGTACTTTGTAAGTTAAAATAAAAATTTTTGGTGCATTTCCTTTAAAACATTTCTGCTTTTGAAATTTATTGCACACATATATCTTAATAATTTATATAAGATTAGGATATATCTTAATTATATTTATATATAAAATTGGAAAAGGGTGTATCTAGAAATCCAAAAATTTCTCTCATAATTAATATATATTTTGGGATTTTTATATTCATTCATGCACAATTCAATAATTGTATTATAAATAAATATAATTTTAAATGTGACGCGTTACCTTTCAAACCAAGTTTTTTTAGAATCGGCGAGATACTTTAAACTACTTATACTGGAATACTGACAATATAACTTTAGATATTTCAATATAACTTTAAAACTTCGGAATTTTGTCGGTGACCTCTGCGAATCTTTCGAAATCCATGTTTGTGTAGCAATATTCTTTCTACGTTTAATTTGATCTTTTTCGGTCCACATTACGAAAGCCACTTTTTAAATTACATAATCCAGAAATTAATAAACTGCAGCCTGCAATAAATGATTTTTTAAGCTATTGTATAATATACTATTTAATTTATTGCACATTTTCTATTAAAAGTTTGTGTGTGTATTTATACTATTATCCATTAGTTTGCAAATTAAACTCGAAGTGTAAGCAAATTAAAAGGAGAGAAAAGATAATTATGATAAAAAATTAATAAAAAATACATATTCGAGGTTTTCATATATGTATGTATATATAAAATTAAAAAAATTAAACTTAGTGTCTAAACTTTATACTTTACAAATTTATATGAGAGCAATGATATATTTAAGAAATATTACATAATATTGTAAGGTCTCATTTTAGATCTCAAAATTACAATTTAAATTGTGATGATATAATCATACATTCTTATTTATTTCTTGAATAATTATTCTACTAATTATAGATATTTATCCTATCGTGTCAGTTAGCTCCTACCTTCAAAGATAGCGGTCGCAAGGTGTAAATAACAAAGGATTTAATTACAGACGTTATTACACTATTCCGTATTTAACTTATCTGGAATTCCCTTATGTCAAATAATTACCATCACTTTAAATTTCGTAGAGCGAAAACGATCAACAATTTAAAAGTTTACAATGATTAAAAATTCTCGAATGCACACAATAGTAAAACAAGTTTCTCGTTTCAACAACTACAAACCGCGCTCGATCGCTCAACAAAAATATATCCGTGTATACAATACAGGGAACGAAACTCCCGTAAGCGCAATTACACGCAATGTTACAGACGGCACAGGTTATATCCCGAGCACTCGCGCGACCATCTGGGATTACGACTGGTGTCGTTTATATCGAGCACTATAAAACGCGCGTGCGGCCGATTGGTGTTGGTGGTCCGCGTTATGACGGAAGGGATCCAGCAAAAGATCAAAATCGCGTGTATCTAGCATCGTTCAATTACTATTCTGCTACTTTAATATCGCATTCGCGATCGCTCGCCGAGTATGAAATTGCGCCGTTTGTCGCTTCCCCGGCAATCTCGTGAATAGTTTATAAGTGTGCGGTAGGTATGCTTGGTGACATATCACACCATATAGTTTTTGTATGATAGAAAGAAGCAGAGAAATTTTTTTAGAAGATTCCTCTACGTAGGTCTAAATAAATAATTCTGTATGTAAGTGACATTCGGCTTCTTTTATAATGCATTAATAATACGTTGTGTAATAATTTCAGAACATTCTAGAAAGCACATATCACTATATCAAAATAGATTTTGATATTTTTTAGATACAAAGCAGATACAGAGGATATACATATATGTATAAACTCTAAAATGACTAATAACATTAGTTAATGAGATAATTCTGTGTAATGTGTAAAACGAATTTAATGCCGCAATATTGAATTCTCTCTCGGCTAGAATTAATTATCGCGAGTAATATATATACGATATCATATCGTATTTATATTATTGATAGTTTAAAATCTATAAATATTATAATCGTATTCTTTAAGAAAAACTTATATACATACTATATATATAGTATTTATATGAATAATTTTTTCTTGCGTTAAACTGACAATGTACGTAATATGTTACAGCTACTTTAAGTATATTATATATTTGTATAATAATATAAATTATTTTATATTTGCATGTTTTTATTATATTATTATTTTTGCAAACATATAATCGATAATATATTTGTATTCTATCTATATCTTTCGTTCTCTCTATATTTGAGGATATTGGCTTAAATGCTCGTGTTCTGGGCTGACCATATACAGAATGTTATTACTGGATGACTACGAACTGTTTGCACTTCTTGTATTGACCACATACTCAACTCCACTTAGATCTTATTACTTCAGATACGTTATAGTTTCACAATACATTATAGTCTCTAAAGCAAACATAAATGCAAACATGTCTCATCTTTCTGTCAACACTTTGCCAAGATGCTTTCGATATGTGTTAACTTAACATTGCTGGGATAAATTGTATCCTTTGGACATGACAAGAGATATATTACGAGTGTTTCTCTCCTTCCATATTCTTTCGATATCTTTGAAAGTTATATACTTTCAAAGATATCGAGGAAAAACAAGATTTAAGAAAAACACTTTTGTTAAATTAAAACTAATGCAAATCACGCGCGTGCATAATGAAACCAAAATATTTTCCGTTTTTTTTTAAACGTTTCAAGTTAATTCAACAGTGAATTTACTTTTTCACATAGCAATTACAATGTATTAAACAGTATATTGGAGGTATATTGCAATCATGCATAAAACTGTCATTTTTTGTCTTTAATTATTATTATTTTACACAAACGTAATTTTAAATTTATTAATATTAATAACATTAATAATATAGAGAATTTCTTCTTTTCTCCCTCGGTATATTATATCTATGTGTCCAATGACTTTTTGATATAACAGATGTACACGACGATAAATTAATGCTACCTAGTTTAAGATCAACATTTGCTCAAAAGCTCATTCCACTGAAAGCTGCTTTATGCATTTTGTAGATAGGATTTAATCCATCTGCAGACGCGTCCGTTCATTTCAAAATGGTACGTACATCTCAAATCAATCATGGCAGATACAAGCTCTGCAACACTTTCGCGGATGTCGTACTTTTAATCTTATTTGTTTAACTTGATATTAATGCGCAATGTCATACATATTTGCCGAAGGTTTTGAATTGCATTTGCGATCCGATGTGAAAAAGAAGATCTTAAAAAATTCCAACTATATTCCAAACATCTCCTTGACGAAATTGAGAACGTTAACATCCTGTTCAATTCCACAACGTTCCATATTATACATTGTCTTCACAATCCATGTGTAAAACATACGCACGCGAAGATGTATATGCGTAACTGTCTGGCAACCGCGTTACATACATCGTACTCAACGTATAAGTACCTTTGTCTTGCTACAACCACAAGAGTTCATTATAATTGGCTGAAACTCGCGAAGCTTCTCACATCGTTATAATTATGGCTTCGGTTTACCTCATAACCCGCGCGTCTGTCTTATTAAATATACAATATATATATAATATATAATTTCCAATAATATATAATCTGCATATTTTTATTATATTTTTTGATAGTAACGGATGCACAAAGCCCTATCAGGGTATAAACAGATAACAAGCACATCATTTCTTTAACTTAATCTTATGCGAATAAATGACAGAATGAATCTCTCTCTAACAAGATTCGAAGAGATTAAAACGTTTAATCTTGCAAATTGAAAACTTGTGATAAGTAATGATTTGCCATTAAACTGTGGAGAAAGTAATTTCAATTTCCAGGTGAAATCCGCGGCAGTAGATCCGGAACACTTGTTATGCAAGAAACGCGAGCGTCTTACGAGTGCTTCGCTCGTTCTGTGACGCGCGCGAGACATATGAAGAGGATTATTCATGGCTGTGTGACGCGCAGCCGGCGACGCCACGTCTCATCCGTCCTCCGACATTCTCGCGGACGGATCGCGGCCGTTTAAGTGTATTTTCGCTAATTAATCTCGGGATTAATTCGCGTTCGCCGGCGCGCCACGCCGGCAATCCAATTTAAATTGCGCAGGAAGCGGTCGCAAAGACGCGCATAAATTGCGTGCAACAAGGCGAGATGAAAGTTACATCGACGTGAGTTTCTTACAGGAAGAGACGCAAGCGTTCCTGTGAGAGCATCTAAGGCAAATCGATGAATTTCACGCGCGGTAACGCGACAATGCACAAGTTGCACGTCGTTCGAGAGTTTCCGATTGATTCTTAATTCAATAGTGGTGTGCGCCTTTCTGCGTGCGACGAACTATATCTAGAGAATTCACGAATTTTATTCTAAAGAAGAAATACACAAAAGCGATATACATATCTATATATATATATATATATATATATATATATATATATAGATTTTTTGTAGGAAAAATGTACATTGATTATAAATTATGTTGAATGTAATCAACATTATAAATTATGTCATTCATATTGTACATTCTTCCTACAAAAAATTTCCGAAGAAATCGGCGCGCCATAGCGCGTAGCATACTACTTGGTCGAGCCAGTGACGCGAGCACAGCGCGGCGCCTCATTTATTAAAAATATATAAAAAATAGAATCTATTGATTCTCTATAAAATAAAAAATATGTACACTTTCAGAATGAAATGGAGAATGAAATAGCATTATTTCGAAAATTTTAAAAAGTGTACTTTTTGGTGAAAAAAATTATTAAACATTTCAATTATTTATAACAATTGTAATTAGCAATTGTTTGTAACTTAAAATATTTTTATAGAAAAGGTTGTTTCCTCAGCTTTAAAATGCATTTTTGAAAATTTTTCTACGACAAATATAACCAGAGATATTAATTTTTGAAGTTGACAACTTCTTTATTTTTCGCGAAAATTTTGTTGTTAATAACTTCCGCAAAAAAAATATTTCGGACAAATACAAAAATACGTATCTCCTTATTTTATGTATATTTCACGTGAAATAAGTTTCGTTCGACTTAAAAAATACGAAGTCAAAAAGGTCGATTTTTGTCCGATTTGACGTGGAATTGTCCATATATATATAAAATACTTGCATTTCTAAATCTAAAAAGAGGATTATGCACCATTTAATAAATATAAATTTATCCCAAGAATGTGTGAAATATTCTTTAAACTCTCTTAACTTTTTAATTAATAGTTAATTTTTCACATAGTTAATTAAATATAAGATATTCTCATGTATGTCAATTTACGTTTTATAGGGTAATTATTTATGTCTAAGAAATTAATTTATCTAGGTATGCTTAGATTTTCCAATTTCTCGAAAATTATTTTAATCAACTTTATTAATAAATATTTGCTTCTTGTTGAGATTTTTTTTATATTTCTATATTAAAATATACTAAATTAATAAAATTTAGTTTATTATTAACTCTGTCTATTTTAATATAGAAAATTAATAAAATTTGTATTTTATTTATTAAATTCTTTTGTATTGTAACACGATAATGTTAGTATTTATTTTAATTATACACTATTATAATTATACATTATTTTAATGAAAATTTCACAGGGTATATGATAATCTTTTATTCAATCGATATGTATCAGTCCTTCTCTCTCCTCGTTTTCGTTCATTTTATTACTTTCGAAAGCACATGAAGATGTAATATTACTAATGGACCAATTAATAACGAGACATAAATGAAGAACTGCTAAGTAATTGAAATGCATTTGATATTAATGTTTATTAAATATTTATGAATTAAAATTCATATGATTAATGGCAGTAATTTATCTTGCGTCGATTTGCTTTGTAAAACGGAATGCAATGTAAACAACATCGGTGCACGTAGCGTACAAAATTTTCTTTTTGCGAGCACTATTTGCGTTTTAATTCCGTAATGATTATCCATGGTAACCCATAGCTTTTAGCGTTGAATTTAGAAGAGGTGATCAGCGATGAGAGATATTTTCGTCCGTCGAGAGACGCATTAAAAATTAATCTTAGCCATGCTTTGTTACAGCCCGGTCGCGCGCAAGCTGGACGCGAAACGGCGCTTTTTTGCAAATATGCTAATCGCTAAAACTTTTTGGAACTGGTTGGAACAAAAGGAAGAAGGATTAGAGAGGAAACAACGTAGCCTACTTTTCCATACGTGCAAGTGGTTGGCGAGAAGACGAAAGTATAATACTACAGAAAAATATTTAAAAGCTAATACGTCGGGCATTATTGTTGTTAAATTACCTTCAAAAATTATGAAACGTTGCTTAAAGATTCATAAAATACAAATGGTGTTTGTGGAAAGAAAATATTAAAAATTCTGTATTTACTTCGATATTTTCAAACGTGATTTTGGGAGAATAAGTACTCGTTTCCGTTGTATTGCATTTTTTAATGAGAATTTTTGAACAGAGTAACTACTTATTTTTCAATTTTGATTTTTAATAGGTGTTTCATAAATTATATTGGGTTGCAAAATTAAAAAAGGAATTGTTTTTATTAAATTAGAAACGCATTTTAATACGAGTACAGCATTTCTTTCGAGTAAATGTAGATTCAAAAGAGAACTGCATTATGCATTTTGTAGAATTCAGGACTTCGTAGATCGTTAAATGAAATAAAGAACTTTGTATACAGTGATTGTCTATTTGCTTTCCATGCTTTCTTATCTGCCATTCCCAGCCGTTTTCTCATTTTGAGATGCTTTAATATAGAATACGATACCAAGCCGTTTCATCGAGTGCAGTCGAGTGGATTCCATAATTCCTTTTCTTCTTATAATAACAACGCTAAATGCATTATAAAACTTCTCATAAGAATGACTTTCATTTTTTAAAAACAGTACATTAATTACTATAAAAAACATAGTTCTCTGTTATTTTGTTTACGCTCCACTAACATCATTTCTTTATTATTTTATTTTGATAAAACTTTATTTGTTGCATTTACAACATTTTATTTGTATTATTAATATATATACATAAAATTAAGTCCCTTAAATATTGTATATATATATATATATATATATTATGTAAGCTAAATATATATATTTTTCTATCAGATTAAATCTGAATAACGGATTTTTTAACAAAGTTGAAATAAACGAGTTTTCGTCAATTATAGCAATTAGTCCTTTTAACATAAATACTTTTGGTACATAAAGATTTTCTAACTATCTTCTTCACTTATAATAATTAAACTTTCGCGAATCTTTAAATAAAAGCCACCCATCCACACATCCAACTTATAAACTTCATCTCTCATAACATTTCTAGTTTATCAATATAATAATCTGTATTTTCGCTTTCTAAACTGTTAGATGAAGGAAATTTAAGAAAATTAAAGATATTGTTAAAAATGCTTGATAAATGTTCGATGGAATGTAGCATCATAAAAGCAACTTTTTTACAACTTTTCTGAAACAGTTCTTGTTGCACGAAGCAACACGAAGGACCATTCGAAGGAAGAAAGGAAGAAAGGAAGGGAGGAAGGAAGGAAGGAAGGAAGGAAGGAAGGAAGGAAGGAAGGAAGCGAGTGCTTTGTCGACCGTAAATTGAACTGACGTCGCTTTTCCTTCCGATCTTCTTTTACCACCCCTTTTAATCAAGCGCGTTTCCTGTTTTTAAGCCGACAAACTCTTCTTCTTCTCTCTCTCTCTCATTCTCTCTCTCTCTTTCTCTCTCTCTTATAATTAATGCATAAAAGAAAAGCTGAACCGCGCATTTACCGCATGTTTTCAGCAAATGAAAATTTCGACTTTAAATGAAATTTGTGACACACTTTGTGTGTGTTTGTAAAATCACAGACAATTCTACGAAAATCTACTCTATCGCGATCTCTATCACTACTACAATCTAACAGTTTTTATACAAAAAATTAAATAACGTAGTTAAATACTTTGAATTAAATATTTTAAATATTTCAATAGTTTTATATTTAACCGCAATTTGCTAATCGATTTTGATTAATTCGATTTTATCATCATTTCGAGAAAGAACAAAACCAAGTCTATAAAAAACATCTTTCTCTTTGTCTCTCATGGAAACAATTAATATCTTAATAAAAAATGTAATTTCTTTTAAAACTTTAAAGCTGCCTATACATATAACTGGATCTTCAAAAACACAAAAAATTTCTTTGAAGGTTTCTAATATGTCTAATGTCAGAGCATCAAGAAATGCTTTCAAAGCATCTTGAAAAATTTCAGTTATTGAATATTGCATTAATAAGATTACTAGAATTCGGAAATCTCGATACTCGATGCTCAAAGCTGTGATGCGTGATTATGCAATTTAAGTTGGAATTTAATTTATTAAAGCCAAGATGTGTAGAATTGCCGCGTTTTGCATAAATAAGCCAGTTTCGAATCCCGGATGAATAGAAAAATCCATTTAGGTTGATGGTACGACGGACGGGCGAAAGAAAATCAGGGCGGCTACACCGTCGCAAATTCAATTATGTTCGCGAGATATGACGGCCAACGTAATCACGGTGGATATTGCATCGCGCAATCTAGCCGGGCGCCGCGATTGTTGCGCCGACTTTTTCTATGTGCGAAATACACGAATCACAATTGCCCTCTCATCGTGCCGAATGGGGTCCGCGGACCCCGGTTTGCTTCGTGAGAAAAGTAATTTTGTCGAACCAGCACGTTTTTCTCTCCGAAATGCACCGTGTGATGTTAACTTACGAAAAGGAAAAGGCCCATTGATCGAGTACAGTAGCGAACAATTAACGGTGTGCTCATTCGTCTAAAAAAACAAATACCATTCGCTTATATTTTTTATAGTAAATTGTATACAAGTAACCCCATGTATTTATCAAACAATATAAATCAGAATTCATATGAAAAAAATTACTTTTATTTTGGAAAGATTTATGTAGAAAAAAACTTTTTTTATATATCTATTTAAATTTTTTTTTTAATTTTTATAGAAAATTATTCATGAAGAAGATTTAAATGGAAATTTCAGTAAAAATAAAACATATTTTGAAATTATTTTTTATGTATAAAGTCTACTAAAGAACTTGTCTTATCACATAAATTTTGAGCCATTACAAAATTGTAGAGCATGAGTAAAGGATTAAAAATTTTATTTCTGCAAACCCAAATTTTATTTGGCCAAAAACCGCACTGTTCAGTTTATAGACTTAACTTGAGTTAATTTGAAAGATATATTGGAAATAATAATTATTATTTCGCTATCTATATTTATGCAGAAAACCTTCAATCTGATTAAGTTCATCTTTATTTTATCATTAAAGATCACGTTTAAAAAATCTCCGAAGAGAGAGAGAGAGAGAGAGAATCTGATTATTTGTCATTAAATTTTTCGTCAGAACTCGTAGAAGTATCATGTTGAAACTTAACGAGGTTTCGAACATAGAAAATTATATTGCGATTCATTTTTTCATTAATTTCTAAAAATTGATGCATTACTGAAGCACGCGGATGGCCCAAAATATAAACTATTTCTTTATTTAATTAAATTTGAATTTAAATTTTTGATACTTTATTTTGATTCTCTTCTCAGAAATTGATGAACTAATTCCATTATACTCTCAGCGCTTCAATTAATTCGTCATATTTGGCCAAGCTCGTAATCGAAATGTACATATCTCGCGAGACTCGAAGTAACTGTCGTACCTTCATCACCGACAAGTAAGACAAATTATGTCGTCCTTAATTTTCGGCAAGTTAACGAAGTTGATTCCAGTTGTGTCAGTCACGCGCAATAGCCCCTTTCAAACGCGCAACAGTGTGCCGTTAATTCTATCTCGAACTATATCGCGAATAAGTACTTTATGTAATAATACTCGATAATAGCGTTTCAATAATCAGGCACTCTTAATTATTGATTTGTACAGCTTTCAGTGTATCATGGATATTAAAAAGTAAGTAATTAAATATATAATTCGTGATTTAGACGCAATTAAATATAATAGCACAAAAAAGTCATAAAGAAAGCATAATTAAATAGCATAAGAACTAAATTTAGAATTATTTATCAATTATAATTTTGCCATTTTTTTCTTTAAACTTTCCAGATTTTACTAATTGAAAGTCTTTATTCAGTAATCTTGAAAGCGTTAATTTTTTTTCGATGAGCATATCTTATTAAAGAATGCGGAAAAGTTGTTTTAGCTTCACGCATTTGATCGGACTATCGCAGAATTATTAGGTCAGAGAATGTTCAATCGCGCGCGAGCGATGTCGGCTCTGTTCCGGCATGCGACTACTTAGAATCTGCTCGCGAATACCTTGCGATCTGGAGAAAAATTTTTAGCCTGATTTTCCAGACCATCAACTCTTACTTGTGCAAATTTCACACATATGCAGTACGGTGAATGCAAGGAGATACAAGATGCCTTTAGAAAGCTACATGTAGTGTTAATAGTATTTTGTTCTTGAAAAACTTTGAAATGGATTCTTCTTAGGAAGATATAATTATACTTTCTAATACTAAATAGTAATTAATACTTTCTCAGTAATTATATGATGGACCATATTATATCTTTTGCAAATATAATTAGAAATATTGTGTGCAAAATTCTCTTCAAAAATAAAGAAATATTTTCTTACATTAAAAAAAAAGTATATCAAAGAAAAATATAATAGCTATATAAAATATCATATACATAAAATAATCTTATTTCTTTATTTATTTTTATTAATTTTGTAAACTTTTTGGACGAATTGTCATATACATTTAAATTTTTTAAAATAAATAGATATAAATTATTATATATAGTAAGATTGAAAATAATTTGTCATAATGAAATTACTACTTAAAAAATATAACGCGACAAAATTGATGGAAATAACAAAATCTTACTAATTATGCAATAAAAGATAAACCTTTTCCGCTTTACATTTTCGAAATTTAATTTATCAAGACTATTGTTATACATAATATTTAATATCTAAACGAAATTAGTTGCAATTTTTTGCGAAATAAAATTTTCTGCTATGATATATCTCTTATGAATCTCGATATATATATATCATATGTATGCGCGTACAAACCGATTACGTATCATATATCTTTGTACGTATGAAAGATTGATACACGTTTACCCTGAAAAGATAATCCTTGTTTTCTAAGTTTCTCTTACTCTCTCCACCCAGCAAATCATGAATTTGCATCGAGACAGATGCGTCTATTCGTACGAAATTATGCGACTACGTTCACGTACAATGTGCATCTAAATTGGACCACGCAAATCTTGCATATGTGGATTTTGCTGTTAGTTGGGAAATACTATCGGTATTTCAGGTGCGTATGTAAATCGGCGTCTGTTAATGGTTAGCAATAAGCGAAAACTTGAACAAATAAATCGAAAATATTTTATAACGTTAAAAAAAAATAAGAAAAAATACACACGTATTGTAGCAAAATTTTTATCGTAATTGATCTAATTATTATATATTTAGTATGCATGAAATAAAATACATTTTATTAATCATATATTTTTTCAATAATTAATTTTTTTTTAAGATTCTGAGATTGAATATATCTTTTCAGGAATATTGTTATGTTGATCAAAAAAATTAATTTTTGTTCAAAATATTTACATTTATACCTTATGAAGCAATTGTGTAATTATAAATATAAAATATTGTGTCCATCGTGTTGCTTTTCGTTTATATCGCTCGATATACATATGGCCATTTCAGATGCATCCGATGCACTAAGTTGCGGTTTGTAGACATCAGTCAAATTGTGTGACGTGTTACAAGTTTCACGTCACCGTAAGTATAACATAACGTGTGTGTCGCCGTCACTGTACATGCCATTCGGCTTTACGTAACCTTTCGCACGATGTAACTTTTGAAATTGCAGTAACCGATATTGTCATGCCTTTCTCGCATCCAGTGAAAATAAATCTATATACACAATAACTCGACAGATCTTTAATGTGCGTACAACATACATCATATATGTATGTATTATAAAAATTTTAATATATTTTTTAAACTCGATAATTATTATAAATATTGCTTGGTAATAATTATTAGATAATATAATAATTATTGAATTTTCAGAAAAAAAATAGAAAAAAGTCAATAAAAAGGATTCGAATATCTTGATTTGAGAACAAATTGCGTTAATTTATTTCGTGCTATCGTGCTTGCACTGTATTGTACTCCAAATCGAAAGCATTTGCAATCTAGAAATTAATCAGCATTTCAGACATTGGAGCGCAAAATTTGTCTCGATGATAAAAGCGTTGAGACATCTATATAATAAGAAGTGTGAGCAGATCAATCTACCGAGAATGTTATTAACTATTCATCATTCCATTTCATGATTAGCACAAGGCGATTCTTTTCAGCTGAGTTTAAGAATATCGGACATCCCAGCGATATTTTTTGGAAAAAATGTTTTTTTTTCGTGACTAAAAAGAAATTGAGAAAGTTTGAAAAGAAAATGAGAAATTTTATAAATCTGTAAATGTATAACAAAATTCGTAGAATAAAACTAAAAATAGATTATAACTATCTATATTATTATATTATAAAATTTATTTTTAAAACTAACTGAAACCATTTTTTCTCCAATTGTATAGTTAAAAAGAGAAATAAACTGAATTAGAATACTGTGAATTTATATTATAATACTTTGATTTTTAACCTAATTCTTTCGATATTTATTCTCGGGAAAGATATTTATTCTTGATCCGTTCGGATTTCTTATGTTATAAATGTCTCAGTGCTTTTATCGTCGAGATAGATCTTGTGCTAAAAATGATCATTTTTACATATTTTTATAATGATTATTTTAGATTTATCATACAAAAACGTTTCAATCATATTTATTCTCATATCACAATTTATTCTCATATCACAATTAATTCTTTATACAAAACAATCTTTAAATGCGATTTAGATTAGAAAAAGAACTGAATGATATTTATATAAATATCAAATAATGGGGTTTTAGAAACCAAAAAAAAAATATATATATATATACATACATATATATATATATATATATATATATATATATATATATATACTGCGTTATATTAACTTTTCTGGTTCAATACGATGACTATTTATATAACTTTTTTCAGAATATAATTTTTTGTCAATGAATTACGCTATTTATGCACGAATCAATCAATCGCACAGTTTGTGCTTTCGCACAGTTTGTGCGCGATCCAGTAGACTGACAAGAGTTTGTGTTGAGTCCATGTTGATTTAAAAAGTAGATAAAAAAGACGCTCTTCACATGCTATTCTATCGGAATTGTCTCCGACAAGACGCGCGACGCGGCTCTTTCGCAAGCTGTTGGCTGTGGCTTTCAGCGAAATTGCATTCTGCATACATTTCACGTGTAGACTCGCGAAACCACAAGATAGCTTGGACACATTGCGCTTAGCGATCCATTAGAAATCTTCGTGAACCGTCTTGCTCGATGGTCGACTATGATGTCCTTTTGTGAATAAATGCACGAGTCTTTAGGTAGTAGATTTATAGCTCTAATATCTTTGTAAACCTTATGTCATGAAAATAAAACGGAATGCAAGGATTGTTAAAATGGTTTATATAGATTTATTAATAGATTTATTAACGATTCTCCTGTTTATACGAGAGCAATTATTTTAAAGTCAGATTTAAAATTTTATGCATAACTTGGTTTCTCTTTTTGTTATAATAAATTGGAATTTATAAAGCAAAAGAGCGTACTTGAAGCTAATTTTAAATGTTGAATCAATTCGAATAGAAAATAGTTCACGATATATGAAATATGAGAAATATAAGAAAATAAAGGTTTTTTAATGAATTAGATAAATATTTTTATTAACAGAATTTTAAGATTTCATGTTTAAAAAAAAATAAAACTAAAAAGTGCAATAAATGATAATCTTATTTTCAATATTTTATAAGAGAGAAGAAATGTTTTATTATAATAGTTTTAATTATATATTCAGCATTTCTTATATGGGCACGAATTATTTTTTATTCGGATTGATTCAACATTCACAATTAGTTCCAAGTACGCTCTTTTATAAATTCCACATTATTATACCAAAAAAAGTTACGCATAAACTTGTATATGTATAACATATTGACGAAGATAGTTATTTATCTCGAAAGGAAATTGTATTGTGACGGAACATTGCGTACTGATCATCTCGCATCGTGCTTTCCGGTAAATTTCGATATAACGTGCGACAATTTTATAACAACTTTGAATGTACGCGAACGTTGTTCATGGGAAATTGTCGTCTGCGAATTTCCTCTCGTTGCATGACTTTACGTGAGAAAGCATAATCGTGGCGATAAATCCAGACATGTTATCGTGACGCAAAAGAGTTTACGAGATAGGATTATGAAATCTTTCAAGGCGAAATCAGATTAAAGTCATACTCTTCAAGCGGAATATTTGTATGTAGGCGGCGGTCTGTGAATGTGGTAAAGTATTAGACAATTTTTATATAAAAAGAACCGTATCAGTTTGAATATTATTCTCAATTGAAGATAATTAACACAATATATAACCACTTTTTAAATCTTTTTAAGTCTTTCTAAATTCCTAGATTTTTCATAATATTTATCTAAAAATATATATGTATATGGGCAATTCCACGTCAAATCAGACAAGAAATGACCTCGTATTTTTTAAATCAATCGAAACATTTTTCATGTAGAATATACGTAAAATAAGGAAATACGTATTTTTGTATTTGTCTGAAATATTTTTTTTTGCAGAAGTTATAAACAACAAAATTTTTGTGAAAAATGAAGAAGTTGTCAACTTTAAAAATTAATATCTCTGATTATATTTGTCATAGAGAAATTTTCAAAAATGCATTTTAAAGCTAAGAAGACAACCTTTTCTATAAAAATAGTTTCAGTTACAAGAAATTGCTAATTACAATTGTTACAAATAATTAAAATGTTTAATAATTTTTTTCACCAAAAAGTACACTTTTTAAAATTTTTAAAATAATGCTATTTGATTCTCCATTTCATTCTGAAAGGGTACATATTTTTTATTTTATGGAGAATCGATAGATTCTATTTTTTATATATTTTTAATTATTGAGGCGCCGCGCCGTGCTCGCGTCACTGGCTCGACCAAGTAGTATGCTACGCGCTATGGCGCGCCGTTTTCTTCGGAAATTTTTCGTAGAAAGAATTTACAATATGAATGATATAATTTATAATGTTGATTACATTCAACATAATTTATAATGTTACATAATGTCAACATAATATAAATTTTTGTTGAGTTTTAAACATTAAATTATAGCTAGAGAGAAGTAAATATTATTAATATATCATATAATCGTAGAATTAGCAGATATCATGACATGAATGTTAATCAATGTTTAAAATAAATGTCATTATAAACAGCAATCCGATTTTGCAAAATAAAATTATAAGCGGATTGTACATTCTCGCGAGAAATAAATTTTCCTGTTATTTAATTTTCCAAATATCAGAAGATAAAAAATAACTTGTTGTATAATACCAGAGATAACGTATCGCGCCACAAACGGGAAACGGAATAAATTTTACGCAGTAATTCATTCAAAATTTGTATGGTCATCTTTGATATGGTTTTTTTTATTTACGTATTTTATTTATGTAATTTCTTGCAAATTTGCATAAATATTTAAAAGTAATAAAAAATTATGTGTAATTATTATTAACTTATGACAAATATAAAAGAAAAATGTTAACGCTTTTACTTTAAGCGAATGATTCGTGCAAGCTTTACACATGCACATAGAGAAATTATTTTATATTTAATCATTTCTTTAAAATAGTTTTTTTATTTCTTTTAGTGTTATTCTTAAATGCAATAAATCTCCGCTAAAAATATTTATTTGATATAATTAGTTTGTTCCCAAAACATTATAACATATAATATAACCGTTTATGCATTAATTCTAATTCGATTTTTGTTCTCTTCATGGTTTTATATTATATAATAGAAAGCATAATTAAGCATTTATATATACTTGATTTTTAAAAATAATTTAAATCACTTTTTTGAAAATATTACGAGAATACTGTAATTAGGAAACCTACATTATCAAATCTGTCGTAGCAAATTTTTTTAAACGAGGTGAAGGGCGAGAGACAATAAAAATTCACTGTGAAAATCACGTTTTGTCGACTGCAAACATTTGTTAGAAGACTTTTGTGCAGTATAGCCATCAGGCATACTATCCACAGTAAACAAGATTGATCAACCTTGCGCCAGAATACGGTGGCTATTGTAACACATACGTACAGAATACACAAAGCGAAGAGGTAGCATTGAACGCAATATCAGTGTCGAAACAAAATAAATCAACAAGCGATGGACCCTCCCAAAATAAAATGAAAGAAAGGTCGGCGATTCGAATTGCGTTTCGCAGACGAGAATGTTTGCTTCGGGATAAAGCGCGGCATAAATAAAAATTTCTGCATTTTAGGAAACGAGTACGGAGTAGATTGCGTAGCAGTAAATTAGTTTGAGAAATCGGCTTCCGTTAATCCGCTTTAGCTTCCGCCAAGCGTTTGCAACATTTTTATTGACGCGGTTTGAATCGGCCGCTAATCCACTTTTCGGAAATATTCTGACATGGTAACGGAACTGTGTTAAATCGCACCCGATATAATTAATGCATTTTCAAGGGGATGTATGGTAATAGCAGTTCATAGTGGATGTAATTAAGTTACATGTTAATTGCTGATCGATAATGCTGCTGATGTAATTTTCGAGAAAATGAAATATTAACGATACAGATATATTTCAACGTTGCATGGAAAAAATTATTGACGTTGTTAATGTTTTATTATTAGAGCAAAATTTCCTAAATATTGATTAAATATATTGCGTTAAAATTTAAGTTGACTATTGATGTAATTTTTAATTGCTGTAACACTTTTTCATTAAACTTAAATTTAGCTATCGAATCCCTCTGCAACCTTTTGCTTTTTGTATTAATAAATATAACACGCTATTTATTAAAAAAATAGATATAAAATTACATGAATTTATAAAACTAGGCAGGAAAAAGGAAAGATTGATTTTACATTAATTTTAGTATTATTAATTTTAGTATTATATAAAAGAAAGATTAAAAATCTAACATGTGCTTTTAAAGCATGTTAGCTACTTTTACGGTTAATTAAAGTACTATTTGCGATATGAATTATTTGAAAACCAAGGAAACGTTTTTCTCGATAAAAGAGATTGAAAGAAGTTATGCCTCGCGAACGGCCGCAAGCGCTGTCGAAATGGTTTGGAAATTTCATTTGGACTCCGACCGAGCAAATAACGGCAAACCTACCTTCCTTTTCGACGATGAAGTGCAATATGCCGGGACGTTTCTACAGAACGCACTGCTCAAACACGTCCGGTATAGGGCGTTCAATCCTAGAACGGCGTCGAATGGCCGAGCTGATTTTGAAAGTCGTACGGTCGTCCGCAACGAGAATCGATTCGCATTGACGCGACGGCAATAGCGAGCAATTAAATTTTCCCGAGCCCAAAGTCCACAATTCACTGTTTATTTCATAAAGCATGGCACGTGACGAGGCAGGTATGACAAAATATAAAATTTAAACAAAGTATCGATAGTTTCACTGCCGTAGCGAATAGCACGTAGCTTTACGTTAAAAGTATAAATATGTACATACATATATTGCTGAAAAAATAGAATAAAAACAATAAATTCTCGATAACGTAATAAATCTGGTTAAAAAAACAAATATTTTTAGTAACATAAGCAAAAAAAAATTAACAAAAAAATTGTAGAAGAATAAGTTTTCGTGTGATGCTTTGTGCGAATCTCAGCAATCAATAAGTACGTAATATAACGGATATGATGCTTTTTTGTCTATCATCGCAGATATGAATATAGACCACTTTCATCATTCAACTCGTTCCAATGGCAAATCTCCAATTTCGGTTTATACAGCAATGCGCAAGCGGTACGCGGACAGGTAATTACTAGAGAGAAACCGATAACACTATTGTGTAATTAAACAGCGTAGCGAATGCGGCATAATCCGCACTATAGTATGAAAATTGAAACAATCACGAATACTTGCACAAAAAACTATTAATATAAGAAAGAAAAAGAATATATATATATATATATATATATATATATTTAAAAATATGAATATGTGAAAATATTATCGGTTAAAATATTTTTAGTATCAATATTTAGTAAGAACGTCTTCCTTTGACTTTTTAGATAAATTTGTGCAACTTATAAAGACAAGAGAGAAATACAAAGCTCTACACAGTTTGTAAAAATCATGGCTACTCATCGTCGCTATTTAAGTTATTGTTGACTGCGCTCTTACAACCTTCTAAATAAATCCAACTATTGTCGATACAAAAAAGAATTTAATAGTAAACTTGCAATTTCAATTTTTACGCAAAAGTACACTGATGATTGGAACGGGGGAGATGTATGGGGTAGAGGTTTTAGGTAGTCGGGAAAAGGAAGGACAAATCAAAGGAGGGTCGGAAATCCTTTCGCACCGCGAAAGCTCAACCGGCGTAAAACAAACCGCAAGCTAGCTGTTTTACCCATTGTTAGCGCATTTTGGTGCCACCCTGCATGACCCTTCGACAACCCTCCGAGACGTTTTCACCCAATGTGAGCTTACCACCCACTCTTTCAGGATCGTAGAACGTCGACTGCGGATTACTTTCCGCGCAGAATTTAATTTTAATTCTTGATGCGGTCTACGATTTCTTTAATGTTTTGTCATAAAATCGAGAGATAAAGAGATATTTTTTGCAACCTAATTGTAAGATAAAGCGTTAGCGTTTATGTTTTATTGTTAATAAAAGATTAATCTCTAATTGTAAATTTATTTGTGTGTTAATTCTTGGATTTTGCTAAGAAAGTAATTGTAATTATGTCGCCAAAATTGGAATCACCATGTATCAATAAATTATTCTATATTATATGCACAATCAATCTTTCTAATAGTAATAGTCTTTTGTAAAATTTGATTCATTAAATGATTCTAGAAGTTAGGTCATAATATTCTATCATAAGTTAACTCTTCAAAAATTTGGAAATATCATTATATAAAATATAATGTGACATGCTCTGATCTCTCTCTCTCTCTCTCTCTCTCTCTCTCTCTCTCTCTCTCTCTCTCTCTCTCTCTCTCTCTCTCTCTCTCTCTCTCTTTCTTTCTCTTAATTAATGAAAATAATACTAACTAGTAAAACTAGTACTTTGATTAATAATATGGTATTTTTATTTTTCTTCTCGAATGAGAAGTGTGTCTGTTTATGCGTGTATGTATATATGTATATGTAAGAACGCACACTTCAAAATAGTGAATCCAGTAACTTATAGAATTATTACATGTTAAATATTAATTAAGAAACAAAATCTTTGAAATTTTTTGATAAATCTGTAATTGGAATTGATAAATCCAATCTTGTGGAAGAGGGACGCTTTTTAAGTAAAACAGGAGCACAAAATATAACGTACCTTTATTAATAAGATTATGAAAACTCGGATTACGTCACTCTTTAGTTCAAATATTACCTTATAAATATTTTAAACTTCTCATAATGATGAATAAAAATTTTATACCAGTAAAATTGCTTTAGAAATAATTAAAAAGTATAATTTCGTTATTTATTTTCGACACGGAATTAGACCAATTATTAATTATCAGTTATGAATTATCAAAAGTTATTTATTTATTTGAATATTTATCTTATATAAGTATAGATCGGATATCATTGACAATCGCTTATGTAAGAAAGTCGATATTAAATCAAACCACAACCTTCAAGTTTTATTCGATTTTATAAAACAAAATTCTTTTTAAATAATTCATTACATTTTTTTGCAACGAAAAGACTGCGACATCAAACGAAATAATATCGCAACGAGAAATTAGCGTATTTGGCGCAAACAAGACTGTACAATAACGGACACGTGACAATGCCATTGATTAATGAAACGTTTCATTCATCTGATAGAAACGCAAAATCGAACTGAAATTTCACTTGTCCGCGTTTATTGTATCATACCGCGAGACATTGAGACCACATTTCAACACATGGTATTCTGAGGAAATTGCCGCAGAAGTAAAAATAAAAAGAAAGAAGAGAAAAGAGACTTTTTTTGCTATATTTTTCTGATCTATTCTATCAAATGTGCATGTATGATGGCATGTGAAAGAGATTAATTTATTTCGACACATAGTACAAAAAAATTTACATGATTTCTCACTTCTAACATCATAATTCAATATGATTGTGCGAGGAAACAGAAGTGTTAAAATTGAATGCCAGTGGCATCTTAATATTTTAACATATCCGAAATTTTGAGCCTCTTCACTTGATTTATTATCGGTGAACATGATTGATAATCATTTTCATCGTTTCATCATTTAACGAATTGTGAAATATTGATAAATCGTTCGCGTAGAAATCCGTAACGAGAATTTTAGGAAGATTGGTGAGATTTGTCGTGAAACTTACGAAGTATTGTAACAAGAAATCAATGCTCGTCATTAATCAATATCAAAATTTCTCTGAAGACGCGAACGCGAATTTCGCGCACAATTCACGAAGGAGCGCTGAGTGGTAGTCGTCTTACTTTTTGCGACAAATGATCCCGATCTCATCGCAATTTCTCCACTCTGTAAACTCTGTATCGTGTATGCGCTACTCGAGAACGATATATCTCGTAGCTGCTTTACAACATGCCGAATGAAAATTTTTCGCGTTACGTTCGTGCGAAATTGTACCGCGTTCGCGATATAAAAGTGCAACTCCCATAAGGCAACGCCAATGTGCAATATAAAATTTCTCCTCGGTAGCGATTCCGCGGTTGTAACGCACCGTATATCCCGCCGCGGAAGGAACGCGTGATATAACGACGCGCCGTCATTAATCCTTGTATCGGCACGTGCCATACATTTCGATCGGCTATAGATTGATTTTTATGCACTTTCCTCGTGTAAATATTCTTTATCATCATTCCGATTGCTTTATTTCCAAATGGTCGATCATTTCTTAACATGATAAAAGTTTAGAGTGGTCGATGATATTTGTGTGAAATATGAAAGGTCGAATCGTTGAGGAAGATGATGTATAGGATTATGATAAACTATGTGTATATTCCAGTTCGATAAAATAAATTATATTCGTATCTGAACTACTACTAATCTACGAGTTTCATAAAATATAGAATATTGAAAATAATGGTGTCCAAATGTACATTATTTCATATAATAAATGACATGTGTTATTAAATAGAAGAAAAGTAATAAGAATATGTTTCAAGATGACAGTATTACATACTTTTTACATTTAAATTTATCTTAAATATAATCCTGCTTTTATATTCTTTTAATACATCTTGTTGTCTCATCTTTTAATGAAGACCAACTTATTATTATCCTCTTTATTACACAAATATTGGATGAATCTTATGAAACTTTTGAGCGGTATAAAACCCGCCGCGGGGAAAGGTTTTTAAAAACAACGAATAAAAACAAACTTTTTTCCTCGAACGAACGATATTATATTCTCATCTTTATATTTCTCAATATTCTGTATATGCGCGATTGGCAATATTCCGTTTTCAAATACGTCAAAAATTTTGTATAATATTTGTTTATTGAAGTAATTTTTTATATTAAGCTATAGACATTATACTTATACGCGCTGAATAAGCATATGTGCTGATAAAACTTTCTCTACATAAACTCACGAATGCTTCCAGAATTTTTGTTAGCAGAAAGTATTAGAACTGTACCTTTTCTTGCCTGCTTTGGTAAAATACAATTATTCATTGATATTTTTCAAACGTGTTTTGATATTTATATTATGCAATGCAATTTCTTGTGATGCCTATTACATTATAAAAAATGTTAAGCATATAATATTTATTTAGTGTGTACATAAGTGTAATATATGTATATATATATATATTTATATATACAATTTAATACAAGATTTACTTCATAACAATAAACAATATTACACATAAAATTTTTTACGTGCCTGTCAAATCTAATTTGACAAAATAATCAGCATTATATTTTCGCACATTGTAATCAACAAATTGATTGAACATTATCATTACATGAAGATCGAGGTCCTAATCGAACTTCATGAAAGTTCCAAGTGAGATGAGCGTCTTTTGGTGATGCGCTTCTTTCATGGGGACTTTCATGACACTGTATCCTCCGATCATTCTCCGGTATCTATCCTTCTTTGTACCTGTGGGATAACTGCGTTACCGTTGCCCTAAAAGTCCCTCGAAACTTTCACGTTGACAAGGTCCGAGCAAAGAAAACGGGAAAAGAGAAGGAAAAGAGGCGGAAAATGAAAAGGCCAGGATCTCGAAGGAGCAAACAGGGAAAGGAGAGAAAGGAAACGTTCAGGCAGCCCCTGACGCCGGAGAAACTCAATTTTCTCTTACGCGACCTGCAGCTTCCTGTCACAAACAAGGTTAAAGTCTTGTACGAAAAAGACCCCCTCCCTCCTCGCACGCACGCAGATACGTACCATATATGCCCATAATATGTACGTAAAAAAAAAAGAAAACTCTTACGTTAGATATGAGATCCAAGCATTTCTCATTATTCACACAAATGTAATCTTTCATTTGTTTCCTGATATAAACGCGCGACATTTTCCATTATTATTTTTCATTATATTACGCAAATATATATTCTCTTGCGCATGTTTGTTTCCTTGTTGAAAAATTCTGATGGTATTTCACAATTTATTTTCTACAAGAATATATTAAGAGAAAACTTACAATACATTATGTGTGATAAAATATGTGTTCAACAATTTAAGACCATTATAAATATTACAAAAAACAAAGAAATATTACATGAAAACATTCGTGATATTCTGATAATACACCGAAAGTAGCGTATGGAGAAAATGCAAAGGCTTTTCTTGAGAAATCGGATATTGGTCAGTGCAACACGGAGGATGTCGATGCTTCTAGAGAACAAATCGCCGGACCAGCGATACGATCGGAACGTGTCATCGTGTACGTGCACCAGTGTCATAAATCCTTCCCGAGAGGCAAACGATCGACAACGAGACCCTAGATACGAGCTCGCGAAAGGTATTCACCGATTGGGCCTCGAGAATAGCTCGACGCAATTCCATGTTAACATGAACCTAGGGATCGACTGGTACAAGCGAAAATTACAAGTGAATTTATGATTACCGATAGCAAATTTACGATTACCGATATATTGATAATGCCGATAATATGCGTAGTTGTAGAAATATTCTTAGTGCAAAATATAGCACATCTTTGACCAATCGAGGTACGGACTTTACACATTTCAGCTCCTCGCTTTATCATATCAAAATTTAACGAATTTTAGCAAATTCAAATTAAAAGAAAATAATTTTAGGATATAGACTAATATCTTCGTAATATTTCTAAAAAATTTAACGTTGCTGTTTGCTAATATGTGTAATAAACATTATCTCAAAATTGTTTAAATATTGATTCCTGTCTCCGAATTTTATATGTCTTTTAACATTGAATAGTTTCATAATTCTTGATAAAATACGTAGTAAACAATTTTTTAATTAAAATTTTATTATAAAGTTTACATAAGATTAATTGACGAATAAAGTTTTATTATCTATGTCGTATTCGTAAAGTTAAACTTACATAATTTATTACCACGTAATAATTTTCAACGTTATATAATTATGATTCAATTTAAATTTTTGTAAAGATATAATATAATCTCGTCGAAAAGAATATACTCTTAAAGTCTAACAAGCACTTTATAAACATTCTGTGCAATAATAATCTTGTTAAAAGCAGATTCCAAAGTTGCTTATTGTTCTTTGAGGAATTTAATTCCCAAAACAGAGAAGAGAGAGAATATCTTTATCTATCTAATCAATTATATCTTATATTGATCTTTATTAACAGTCTTGTCTAACTACATATAGTATATATATGTATGATTTTCTTGATTATTGACTATTAATGATATACAGCGACTACTCTATTAATAAACGCCAGTAATTTTCCAATTTTCATGCGATTATCAATTCTGTCATCTTGTTCGTCCTCGTCCTTATCAATTCTAGTCAATTCTAGTCAATGGATGCTATTCGGATTACCTGGTCGAGAGACGAGCCAGACACATCACGGTCATGCTTTGTCTTCGATCACGGAGTCGTTGATTCTCCCGATGGGAATCGAGAGACCTCGGTTGCTCCCCGGGGAAATAGAAATCGAGTATAAAAGTAAGGGTAGGTACGCAGAAGGAAGAAAAGGGGACAGGAATAAGTAGAATAAAGAAAAACGTGGACTTCAAGAGTTACGGAGGGGAGAAGGAAAAGAAGCGACTTAGTTTTACGAAAGGCGAAAGGATTATATGTGTGTATGACCGAGGAAAAGAGATGAGTCACAAGTAGGAATACAAAACAGAAAAAAGTGAGGAAAAAAAAAAGGGATAAAGAAGGAGAGTATATGTACATTATACTCTAACATAAAATATAAAGAATAATAAAAAATATGTTTTATTACGTCTTGTTATGTGATTTTATACGTTATGTTATGATTAATTAGAACGTAAATTATTAAAGATTATAAAAATTGCTAAAGAGTTAAATTACAAATTGTATATTATATTAATTAGAGAAACTGCAATAAGAGATACATTTAATATGATCATAAATTGTAACGGATAATAAATATTATAGAAAATAATTTTTAAAAATATGTAGCAATTTAAAAGATAAAATTTGAAATACGAAATATATTTATGAAAAAATTACGGATATTTTATACAAAAAAAAATAGGTTTAAAATGTTTAAAAAGTGAAGAAAAATAAGTAGAAGAAATTTTGACTTCTAATCACCAGATAAATACACAACCTTAGCATCATAAATTTCACTGCTCATTAAATATTATATGATACATAAAAAAAGCGCAAAAGCTATACGTAGATTGATATAATAATTTTAAGTTGTGTAAATTTCCCAGAGAAATGATAAAAAATCCAAACTAAATGAAAAAGCTGCAATAAGAGAAATGAAGACGAGAGGGTGAGGAAAGAAAAGGATTAGAATGACAGAGAGGCCGACAGGTGGTGTAAAAAAGCTGTCACAACGGCTTCATTGAAACGCGAAGAGGACATTCGGTGCAATTATACCCCTCCGGTTCTTTCACGTCTTCCTTCCTTCACCCTCTATTTTACCACCCACGGCCGATCTTTTTTTTTCTCTCCACGAGCAGATGCTCCTCGCTTTTTAATCCGCTTCACAAACATTTGCGCGCGTCAGCTCTCCGTCGCACATACATACATGCGAATAAGTACCTCCTTTCTTAAGCACCCCCGCATACGATCTAGGGGTGAAAAGAGAATGGAAAGGACACGAAGACGTAAGAATATCCAGGGCCATCTGGAGACGAGGCAGACACATTAAATATTACATGACGTAGTGTCTGTTATAAAATAAAATTTTTTCAAAGATATTATGCGAGATTAACCCTAAATTAATAAGAAAAAAATAGATTAAATACAAAAGAAAATCTTATTATGAATATAAATATATAATATATAACAGAAAAAATATATTTATTTGACAATTTTTCCCTCTTTCTTTCTCTCTCTCTCTCTTTCTTTCTCTCTCTTTTGTAATTAATATATTCTCATAAACTATCAGAGTAATCGAAAAAGCTTTATTTCAGAAAATAGAGTTTGAGTATAAATAAGAAATACCTCTCATTAGTTATTAAATTTTACTGAACTGAAATGAGTACCTACTTATTGAAATAGTGATTACACATTTACTGCTAATTTGGTACATAAACATTTTTTATTTATGATTAATTTTAAATAGTAAAATTAGTAACATTTAATAATTTAAATCTTCCAGATATAGTATAAATAATAAATATGTGACAAAAATAATTTTTGATTTATACAAAAATTTATTATTCATTGCTGCATCTATTTTATACAATGGCGATTTTACTATTCCATAAATAAAATGCAACAAGTAGACGCACGGCAATTGGATTAAAGATACAGAATGAATTTTTCGTTTTCTGGAAACAAGCTCGTAATCTGGGCGATATTTTTTGTTCGCAACTGATTCAGCGGCGACGCGTTAAATATTTATCGATTCCCCTGAAAGGGAGTTTTTGTATATTCATTGGAAGAAGATCCAAAACTCGTGCACGCCGGGAGGTAAATCGGCCGTTTTATAAGAATCGATAGAAGGTTGTCCTATAGAGACTTTACGTCTACCATGAATAATGTCGTATGAATTTTGCCATAGAAAAAGTAGGAATCTTCTTAAGTTCGACCGAAGTTCCTTAATCCGTGAACTTGTTTGAATTTCGTGTGCTATCTTGCATTGTCACATGTGACTGGTCGCTTTTGATTCATGCTTTTCCTTTGCGATAATTTTCGACCAGTCATTGTCTAAGAAAAACGCGCTCCAGTAGCGCAATCAAATTTGCATACACTTGTGTATATTTTGCGGCAAGATATTCCTATACAGCAGTAAGATATTTTAATTTGCTGCCTAATATTCAGTTTTCCTCTTCTATTTCTTATCCTTTAAATCAGCTTTTTTCTACATTGCTTCTTATTTCAATTGATATATGTATTCAATGTACAGTCTATTTACATTACGTGTGCTGTCTCTTACTTACTTTGGTATCTATGTCACATTCTTCTACATATATATACATATGTATATATGTATGCAATATTAAGCTTAATGTGAATGAGAATTATTAACGCATTGTCTATTGATGCATAGTCTTCTTTTATATTCTAGCTTTTTGTATATGATATGTTATTGTGCGCTCACACAAAAAGTTATTAATATTTTTATTATTCGATATTTAATATTTTTCTAGTCATTGAGTAAAACACAACGATAAACATCAATAAGCAATTTTCATACACTTAACATTTTATTATTTTTACTTTCATTGAAGTCATTTCAAGATTGTCATTCCTGTCATTGCAAAAAATCCTGATATTATATATTCGCGAAATCGGTAATTTAAAAAATTCTCTGATCATCTTTTGTAAGAAACGAAGGAATAGAATGCATGTTTCAATGACAGTTATATCTTTAATGCCAAGCGAAAATGGAAAATTCTGGAAAAAAGAAAAGGCGGAATTGGGCCGTGTGGAAAAAAAGAGCAGAACCTGATTTGAACCTCCAAATCTCTCCTGAACCTTCTTATTATACATTGATGCTAGTCAATGTCGCATTTCTCGACTCTCTAGATACAATTCTGCTGTCTCACAACATATAAAACTAATCCCCTTTTTTAGAAACGAGAACACAGCATGTAAAGATCATCGCAGTTTTTATCGGTACTCCCGCGCATTATTCCGTCCGTCATTCTTGTCCGTGATTACGAACGAACCATCGTACAAGGAGTTTTTTTTTACTCGGTTCTCTATGTGAGGCAAAGAGCTTTTGGAGAGATTTACCGCTTTCTTTTGTCGCATTTGTCACCGGGAGAAAGGAAGAATAGTGATCTATAAAGTTGCAGTATTTTTACGAGTGAACAATACGACAACGGAGATGCATTTAAAATACGGTCCAAATAGATTTTTATTTTTACTTTAGCAAAAAAAAAGTAAATTATTCGATTAAATCACTCATAATTGCAGAACTTTATAATTAGTATAAATGGCGAATATGAAAAAAAATTGAAGGATAAGTAGATCTTAAATTAAAAGCAGACTGTCTAATAATTGGCGCATAAAAGGAAGAATTTCGCTGTTAATCGTTGTACGAGCGAGGATTTTTTAGTTTTTATTGGGCCAAAAATGTTGAGCACCAGCACTCGTTCCTCTTTCCAAACACCGTCGTCGTAATTGCGAGCACGCTCGATCAAGTATTCTTGATCCTATCTAAAATACCTCGAGAAAACTCCTTCGCTCCTGAAGCTAAATCCAATGGGCTATTCTCAGAGAAATTCGAAATTTTTTTGTGATAACCTACGAATTAGTTCCTGAAACAACGCTTCCTTTATCGAAATGATTTTTATGTCCTTCGATATCGAGAGCCATTTTTGGGATTCTCTTCTCATGCATGGCTCTCCAATTTGATGTTCGTTAAATTTGCCTATCGATCACAAACCGTTGAATTTCGATGAATGCACGAGATGCATTCAGAACTGTGCTGCGAGATTATTCGAATAACGTCATTCTGTTTGACCCAAAACGCGCCTGCTCTACTTGATTTCGGAAAGATATAGAATTCTCGCATCTTTATTTATTATTATTACTTTTACAATAAGTGTCTAAAATTCTTACGAAAATTCAAAAACGTTAAATGCCAAAAACAAAAATTATTATTGCATTTTTTAGAATATTTTATAATTGAAAAAAATAATGTTTTTAATAACAGGCAGGACTCGGAAACAATTGTTTCTTATTAAAAATTTCTTAGTATATTAATTTTGACACATAGCTATCGATAATTCTTTATTTCGAAATGATCTAATTAATTGGGAAAACCGACCACCCTGGAGAACAATTTTTATTACATGTGCACCAACGTGAACGGTCCTCTTGGACTACGGCCACATAAATTTCCAGCAGTTTTGTACGTATAATCTGTTTACAGCACTTGACTCGCCTCGGTGCCGGTAACGACAGACATTTTTAAAGTGTCTTTGGACGATCTTTTATCTTTTTCTCTGTCGTTTGTGCTTTTCGCGCGTGGAATAAATGGATGATTCATTATCCGAGAAGAAATCGAGAGAACACAAGTAGAGATGCTTAAATGAAAAATATATCAATATTTCACTCACATTCGGTATCTATTAGGCCAATTCATAAAGTCATATTTTTTGGAAGAATTTTGAAGCAAAATGTAATATAGTTTATTCTTCTAAATCGAGAATATTGTGTCCCTCTATTATCAATAATTTAATTGCTGTTATTTAGAAAAAGCTGTTTTAAATGACAAATGGAGAAAAGACAAGCTATGAAATGTTATAATAAAAGAATTGTTAAAACTCAGCTATCCTCAATATTTTATATGATTATAGAGAAGTAATTCATTTAATTTAATATATTGAAATATATGAAAAATATAATATATAATTTAATATAAAAGATAACCGATATAAAACAGTTTTTGTAATGACCAACGACACTTTTCGCTCTTCTCTCTCTCAAAAGTGACCTATCAAAAAAACTTCAAAAATATTTCAAACTATCGTACGGAAAAATTCAGATTGCTCCCTCAACAACAAAGAATAGGTACCATTATCTCGCTCTAGCAATCCAAAACTTACGCGAGTGGGTGGAGAACGAGAATCGTAGTAGTTTCCGCGATTCATTACGCCGACGGATGTGCGGAGCTGTTGTTTACGCCACCCGATACGAACAGATTTATCACCACGAACAGTACTAGTAAACAGCCCATCAACTTTTTGCTTCTTTGCGCTTAGATATCCGGCACGCGTGGCGCAAAACGCGACAAGCCACCGTTTCCTCGTGCCAATTACATCACATCGTCTGGGAAGAGCATGATCCCATTTTATCATGATATCTTAGAGCAACGAGGCATTAATGCGAATGTAGATTAACGATCGCGTGAAAGCAGCCGTAAAACAGCTTATCATTACTAATATTTATTTTTAATAGCCGTCGTATCTCGCGAACAAAATTATAAAGTTCTCTAAATTGATTTCAAAGTTTGTCGCGATGACCAGTAGTAATTTCAAACCGGTATGAATTTTGTTGTGTATGTAAATGTTTTCCTCTTACTTACAATCAGTAATATAAATATAAAATTTTTTTGACACATTAATTTTCTTTAGTGAATATTTAAGCGCGAAGAAGAGTAGGTGCGTATGAGAAATTGTACAATTGTGTTTATAATAATATGTTACAACAGAGAACATTGTGTATAAGTCAATTAAATTTCAACATAATAGGCTACACAACGCTTTATTAGTAGGATTAATGAGGATAATTATGAGAAAGATATAAATGACTCAACAATGTTCCCCAGCATCAAAATTGATAATTATTAATTCAAGTCATCACGACACACATTTTACGGTAATTATGTATATATATAAAAACTTTTAAAATAAACAGATCCTCATATGTGTGTACATATGTAAGTGAAAAAAAATGATAAAACTAATCTAGGATAATAGATACACATTTATTTTCATTAGAATTATTTTTGCTAGGCGCAAATCATTTGATAATCAGAGTCGAAATTTTACTTTCAATCTCAATTTTTTCATATTTATAAACTCTAGAGAATATCGATAGATTTAATTGATAAAAATTGAGCTTTTTTACTTTGTACCTCAAATAGGCAGCAAACGAAGAGTTTTCCACTAGAGATTTAAAAGCAGAGCTTTTTCAATAAAATTATAGATTAAATAGTTTCAAAAGAGAGTGATCTAATTGCTTAAAAGTGTGGATGTTAGATTGAAAATTAAGATCGAAAATAGAAGAACACTTTTTTGACTCGGGAAGTTATTTAAGCAAAAGTCGATAAGTTTGACTATTTTTGCCCGTTGAAAGTGACTTTTCGATCAGAACAGTTTTTATGAAATAAAGATAATTTCAACAATTTAAATAAATGCTTCAAGTCTAGATATAACAATGCTAATATAAAAATAACTAACATCACATATCCTCATCAAAAATAAAGAGAAAGGAAATTTAATTTCATCCGATGAAATACTTTTTTTATTTGTCCTCTTGTTCGAGATAAATATATAGCGTTCCATTATGACGGATGATCTCGTCCTGTCTTGTAATTAACTCTGACACGTTTCATTTGCGCTGTCAGCGAAAACCTACATATAAACGTCGTAAAGTTTCGTGTGATACTATTCGTGCGCCTGGTATGTTTCGTAACCATTTGTTAGTTCGCCGTTCAACTTCGCGCGGCGCGCTCTCATGGCATTCAGGGTCGATTATCGATCATCATCGGCAGGCAGCGGGTATAGATTAATTTCAAACTCGAATCAATTATACCTACCTATACGGTAGTGGCGGCGGCGACGGCGGCCGGCCGACCGTGCGGGCGGTACGCCGAATCTAATTAGTAATGCCGATTTAGCAAACCCTAATTGCGCGCCAACATATCACCCGCAATTTATGCGACGGCCGTGTTATGAATCACCGCGCCCCGGCGGCCGTGTTTTCGGGCCGCCGTGTATATATACTCGCGGCGATTTGATATTAATTTCCATACTTATTATGCGATCGTTACTCGTGTAACGCGCGAGACCCGCGCGAGTATCCGCTGGCATAACCGCGAATGGAATTCCCCAGCATTGAGAGATCTTCTCTCCCGTGACACGTAATTAATGCCGCGACGTTATTAACTCGTGAATAAGCATGAAATTTTTCGCAATAGTCGCATGAAGTATGTCTCTAGGTAAATCTCACATCCCAATAATTAGTTACTTAATTATATTATGTGTGCGACGATTTGTATTATATTTTTACACATAATATTTTATTTATAATTATATAATTAACTAAATGAGCTAGTTTCATAAAAATTAAATGATTATTAATATGATTATCACACTGCGTAAGCCCTGTTATATGTATGTAAATATTGGATCTCATTTAAAGTATTCTCTCTGTAGAGAGAGCATACAGAAATAATTTGAAAATGAGAGAGATAACAAACTGTCACAAAGCGCCGACTCTAGAATCACTCTTGGATAAATATCAGTGTCATCGAATTTACGCAAATTAAAAGCGATATTTCGTTCGTAGGGCATTTCAGAAACATCATATTTTATCGCGATGTCCCATGCAAAATTGCAATGACATATTGCATTTATATATGCGCATTTCGCTAAATGTTTAAACCTTTGAATGTCGACAACGGAATATTGCAGATATATTGAGTTCGGTCTTTCGTTGTATCTAGATGATCGATATATGTACTGCTAATGTTGATGACGTTGCTAATATATACCGCGTGCAAATCGCTCGAGTCCACGATGTGATTATTAATCATTGTTTGAGCGTTAATTATGCGACGCCACCACTTTTCGACGGACTGCCGTTCTCCAGAGAATTAATGAAATTAGTATCGAGAATGCACGCTTGTTATTAATTGTTAACATTTTATTAGCTTTGTCTAAACTTGGTACTGCATATTCCACAAAATTTTATTTCTTTCTGTCTTTTATTGTTTAAACTTGTAATTTTTTGTATATAGTTTTAAATTAAAACTCTTAAAATTTATGTAAATAGTATTTATATAATCGCTTCAAACATTATTGCAACATAATTATTTTTTGTAATAAATAATTTATATTATAAATAAGAAGAGGAGAGAGAGAGAAAACTGAATTTGTCGAAAATTTACTTAGTTCTTAAAGAGATACAAGTTTATAAAGAGTATACTTTTCTTATACGTTAATGATAAGCGTAAAATAAAAATGAGACAATAGAATTGTCAGAATAGATGATAACAAGATTAGATACTTTTAATAAATTCTATTTATTTTTCTATTATAGTTACAGGAAATTTTTTGTCAGGATTTTGTTTCTTTATAACTTTGGAATTTTTAACTAGGCAAGATATAGATTATTCGTGGATATATCAATATCTATTTATCAGAAAAAATTCCACGATACATTTATCGATAAAATTTATATGTATATACATACATATATACATATACATATGTGTATATATATATATAAATAAATATATATATAATATATATATAATTAAATTATGTTGAAATATGAAAAATTCGACACCTTTACCTTCATCTTTATGTTTACATCCATCTCTCTTCACACACAGTGTGAATCTTTTATTAAATATTTAATATTCTCATCCATGGAATTATTTTTCGACAGATATTAATACATTCACGAATAATCTTGCCGAAATAATTCATTAAAAATTTTAAACTTATCAAGATACACATGCCTTACAAAGAATTTTGTATAGCTATAGCAAAAATAAATAAATAAATAAATACAATATATATAATATATAATATAGGTACTTATTATCTTAATTATAGAGAATTATAGATATAGAGCTCTATTATATTTCCATAATATTTATTTATGTAATTATTGTATTCATCTTTTTAATTTTGTTAAATCTAGAATTAATCAATGGTCTGATAACGCACGAAGTTCGAGAGAAGTTCAATATTGAATGAGAGAAGAGTTCATCGTTATATATCGGCATCGACGCGTAGAATTGCGTGAAATGTCATAATGACATCCTGCTTTTACACTGTTTTGCACATCTAAAATTCATTAATCACGCATACCAAATATTCGTCTGCAAGCTTTAACAGCTGTGAATAACGCGATATATATCATTAAATGATAATTATTATCGCGCAAAAATTATAGTGCCGGGAATAACCAATTAAATCACAAATTTAAAGAAAAGTAAAAGGGAGACCTTGAAAATTTTGTAATTAAAGCAAATAATTTAGATTAAACTTATTTGTAGTGATGCTTTAACACACATTATAAACATATTCTGTTCTATTTAAATAATAACTATAAAAGTCGTTAGAAATCTATAGAAGCTTTTACAATATTAATATTTATTTATTTATTTTATTCAAAACTTCATATTTATTTATTTGCAATGCATCCTTTCACTTTTAAGCGTATCATTTGGAGTCTGTATTTTTATATATCTCAATAATTTTATGTTTTTTAGAAATATCAAGCGATTAATTTATATGCAATTTTTTATTTTGTTTTTACAAGCAAAAAATTTCTGGCAGAAACAATACATCAAGAAATATAAGTTGAAATAATACATCAATCATCTTTCTCAAAACTACTTGAGAAACTTTAAGTTAATTTGGTCAAGATATCGCCAGCTGATTAAAATAAAATCAAAAGAAATTGTGCAAAATAAGATTCTTTATTTAACAACAATTATCAAATTATTATTTACCAAGTTAAAATAAGGTGAATTGCAAAATGGGCGCGTTACGTTTTATTGCGGTTATTTAAAAATGCTATTACATGTAGGATTACACATTGTAACGATAATATTCAGGCTTTATCTCGACGCTGATATTCCGTAGTGGCTATCGGTTTTCACCGGTTTTCCGAGCTTCGCGAAAGCTCTCATAATTTCAAATAATAGGAAAGTTCGACGACGATGAAGGGAAACTTCTCTCAATTCAATTTGCTCCTATCGATTCTCCAGTCTTGAATATTCGTGCGGAAATGTCGTTCAAACTCGAGAGACTGCGCACCAAGCGTCGATCGAGATATTTGTTTATTCGAACATTTCATCAGGAATCCGTGATAGTTTTGAACAATCTTGTTCTTCGTTTCTTTAAGATGAGAAAGATGCTAATCTTTCAATTGGTCTCTTGCAAACTAGAAAGTAAATAATCAAACGCTTATATATATATATGTATGTATATATGTGTGTGTGTGTGCGTGTGTAACATTTTTACATAAAATTTTTAATTTGTAATTAAGAATAGTCTTACATAATTTAAATTTAACGAATTAAAACTCTGTACAAGGGCATAATCTTTCTTTCTTTTATACTATCTGAGATTCCGGCATTTCCGACGGTAAAATTGTTAATCGAAAATTATCGTTTACATATATGCATAACATAGATAGGAAAGCAAGATGCGAATTCTAATTTATTAGGAAGAAATACGGGAACGCAATTACGGTGGCAATAATTAGGAATTAATGCCAGCTGCTTCTCCGATCAATATTAAGAGGCCGCCGACGCAAGAGAAACGGTGCACATTTGCATTTAAAACAAGCTGTTCTCATAGACATTGATATATCCCTGTCTGTATCGTAGTTAAAATCGATTTTATTTATAGTCATGAAAGGCACATAAACGATTTTTCACGTGTTTCTTTAGAGAGAGAGAGAGAGAGAGAGAGAGAGAGTGAGTGAGTAAGTGAATGAGGGCGAGGAGAGAGAGTGAAAAAGAACAAAATATGGGTGATCCTTTCTAATTTAAACTCGAAAACCTTATTTTAATGTAAAATCCTCACTATCACTTCGACTTGTAAGAGGCTAGCTGCCGCACATACTATACCATAATCATCGAAAGCAGATTCCGAGGAAAACGACAAAATTAACGACTCGGTATATAATCGAACAAGTTTTCAGATAAAATTAAGATTTTATATTTTATATTCATTCAATAAAGTTAAAATATTTCGCATAAAAGTTCAATAATTTAATTTAGAGCTTTAATTATGTATAGAAAATTATTTCATATAACATTTAATATTTTGTCTTTCTTATTTATCAATGCATATAATAATTATTCAGATAAGTTTTCAGACAGAGTTAAAATTTCATAGATTATCCTTTTAATAAAGTTAAAAATTTTCAATCTAAAAACATTATAATTTAACAAAACAATATAAAATTTGTTGCTAAAATAATATAATAATTTTAGCATATATGTGTGTTATTGTAATTATTAATTTATTCAATTATTCGACGAGATTTACACTGACTATATACCTGAATATACCGAGCTTCTTTGCGAATACGTCGAAGCTGTCTCTTTACTACTTAAGTGATGCTATATCGCGGCTGACTGCGAACGTCCATTTACTACTTACCGAGAGCGTACCGCGCGTCTGACCATGTATCGTGCTCTTCCACTATTTAATCACGACAAATCCATTAGGAAGTACCGTGATTGTCCATTGACTAGCTATCGGCTGGCCGCAATGACGAATTCGTCGTAGTGGATCGCTTACGGTGTACTTATTAGCGGCGTTTCCGGGTTAATACGATTATCTGTCGATCTGCGGTTAACAGCTCTGAATGCTGATTGAAAGACTATGCCTAGCTCATATTATCAATGAATCGTACACGTTCTCTTATCGCCAAAAGGGTTCATTATCCGTGCACGATATACCCGAGTCTCTCTCTCGTAAAATGTCCGAGAAAATATGCTCGAAAAATAGCGCGTTTCTTGTAACAATTCAATAGATAGCTTAAGCTTAAAAAGCCTTGCTTGGGTGTGTTAAATAAAACATAAAATTCTACTTTTTCATAATTCATTAGCTTTAAATGTTACGTATTATTTATCAAATAATTCGTAAATAAAAAATGCCACTACATTCGGACACTCACTATTAAATTATACATCTCGAGGTTTGAATCTTATCAATAAAAATCATAATTTGACACATGTCGAAATTTGATGGTTTATTGATAGCGCTGAAAAAAAAACTGTGTATGTTTTCGCGCTTTGAGCTTTCATACATGTGACACACGAGTGCTTTTATATCTGAGTTGAATTTCTTCCGAGCTATCATGAAGAAAGTTCGTTTTAAACGTTACTCCGGGGAGGCATTTGCTGTCGCTAGTCGAAACGCATGGTCGCTCGAGGCGAAGAAATAAAAATTATCATCATCATACGTGGATACCGCCGCGAAATGGCCTGTCGCGCGAACACTTCATCTTTGCATTATTATTTCTTTTACTAGGGGCTGTTTTTATCGTCGACCTTTCCATAACACTTTATTTCTCGTATACGACGCGATTTCCTAGCTGTTTTCCACATAGACGCGTGTTGCGTTTCCAATTTATCGACATTTCGTCACTGAAACAATAATCTCCAGATTTTTTCAACGATATTAGATTATAAACTCAAAGTAGTTTCACGTATCTTATTTCATACAGGAATAATAACATACAGCAAAAGAGATAACACACATTTTACTGTATATATATATATATATGCATTATTATACATATATAATTCTGCAAACACGCAATATAACAAAGAATATAAATATAATTTGTTTATTTGTCCCTCAGCTGATTACTTTTTTTGCAATCTTAATACAGCTCTTTTTGTAGATATTAGGTACACGATTTTCAATTTATTAATAAATAAATATTTTCATGTCAATACAACTTTTCATCATTATCTTCGTTGATATTGTTATCATAATCACGTTCATTGAGCTTGATATCGCGGTAACTTTCTGATCTGATCATGAAAGTTAAAGAAAACAAGAAATATATTACAACAATAGTCGCGCACGTGGACAACATTTAAATGTTCGAGCCGAGATGTCCTCTTCGCACTCTTTCCTCCCTTAGAAACTTAGCTCATAAACTGCAACACGATTAACTGACGCTATCAACGTGACCAGGACATCCTGCCTTGAAGACGACACGGGAAAACGCGAGAAACAACGATGTCTCGACTATAATGCGAGCTCAACGTATTTCCCCAACGCCCAACTTCCGCCAGGACGAACGGCCAACGTCCGGAGATGGGCGCGTTTCTCTACAACTTGGTAATTGGCTTAGGACGATACCTTCAACTTGCCAACCTCTCTCTCTCGCGAAACCGTCGTGGTAACACGTGTACCATACTCGCACCGGAAACAGTTGTGGCTCTGAAATGTTCGTCGGCGGGTAAAGATTGCGCGGGTCACAAGTGGAAGTCCGATATATTCTTGGTGTGTTCTTTACGTCGGAAATTAAACTTCTATAACAAAAGTGCGCTAATACGATAACTTCGTCAACCTTTCAGTTATTTTTTGCAGAAAGTAATAACACGATATCCTTACATGATATGACATGGCAAGATTAAAATTAAATTGAAGATTGTGTGAATTTTCTTTTTCGTCTCAAAAATTATCTCTCTTTAAAATCTGAAAAATATTTATTCTCTCTATTTAATGCGTCTATTAATTAGAAGGAAAAGAAAAAGATAAATTATTGATCCTCCATTGAGGACGGTGTCACGATGTTTCTTCGCTCTTGAGAAATCGATTCGAAGTATACTTTCGCCTGGAGATTCTTCGTGCAAAACTTCTGCAGGAGTGTCGAGTCGTAGAAATCCTCGACATCAGTGATACTGTGATGAATCGCAGCCTCACTCTTTGTCAATAATAGAGAATTCCAAGGCGCCCATTCGAGCTCGCGTCGGAAACGAGTCAGCATTAGCTGGTCGAGATCGTCGCACTCGGAAATGCCGGATCTTCCATGCCAGACTTCGTTGACCAGACGGCAAACGATTTTAGCCCCAACCACGAAAGCCAGACTGCCATAGCAGCCCATTTTTGCTTCGAAGCGCCTGAGTTTCCGCAACATCCTCTCGTAAAGCTCGTACACGACGCGAGGACCTCTTCGGGTTCGCATGGACGTGCAGTAGATGCAAGAAGAAGACCGTAATCGCTGTTCGCGGGGAAACTTCTCCAAGGATAAAAGCCTATCGCAGGTCCTACAGAGCCGCGTAATACTGGTGTCCGACCAACCGAATCTATTCATGTCTTCCTCGAGATCGTCTGAAAAAGATAATGTATGATAAAAGCATAAGAATGAAGGCAGATATAAAGGCAGAATGCTAAGTATGCTACTATGGATACAAAATGTCTTTCTCTTTCTTTAAGAACGACATTATACGAATCATAAGAGGATAATTCGCAAAAATATGTCTCTGCTATTAAAATTAATAATTCGAAGATAAGAAATAGTATAATAGAATGGAATAGTTATTTTTCATAAGTATAAAAATCTTCAATTATTCACTGTTTCAATAAACTATTTGAGGGGAAATAGCTTATTATTGAATAAAAAGTTCATAATCTCATAATATGATTTTCAAATCTAAGAAAGTAAAAATAAAAATCGAAAGTAAAAAATCTGCGTGAAATCGTTACTATCGTTGTCGCTAAACACGCAGAGGATTAAAAGACCTTGCAGAGCGTTGCGTGCCAGCTTGAGGAAGCTCAGCTTCAGCCGGTTCCTGAGCCAATTGAGTCTGCTCGTGTCCACTCGACACGCTAGTAGATCCAGTTCTTGATCGATCAGATAAACGAGCTCGTGCGATTGGTTGCACGTGTGCATGTCGGTGACGCGTTTTAGATCGCACAGTAGATCGATCCGTTCCGAGACGGACAGATTTTCGTTGGCCAGCGAGGTGTACACGTTTCTGTGCTGACGGGCTCGTTGAACACGTAGAGTGTCCACCAGTATAGGCTGGCCACGACTGTCCTGCCAGGCGACCGGTCTAGATAATTCATCCAGAAGTCTGCATTGTTTCCGTTCCTTGCACTTGAACCGGACGGCAGTCTTCTTGGAGTCTATCGCGCGCAACAATTCGATCTCCTTTGACAGGATCAGGCCGCAGGCGGCGACTCTCGAGGATCCGACGAGCGTGCTACTCGCACGCTGAATCTCGAGGATTCGCCAACGATCGAGGAGATTGTGGAGCGACTCGAAGTCCGAGCTCGTTCGCGGCGAACGGCGATTCAGCATCACGAAATCCGTGCTGCTGTAGGCGGACAGTGCCTGGGAATGTCTTGCGTGCTCGATCACGTTTGCCTTGTCGTGTTGAGAGATGTTAGTCACTTCGAGAGCATTTGCTCTAGCCGCGGCTCTGGCTCGATAAGCCCTGTAAACAGATTCGAGTCGGTAATTGTCTCTAACACGTTGATTGTAGTGTGATTCATTTCAATATGCAAAGTACATTTTAGCAAATCAAATTACTGAGCAAATAAATCGATGCTTTTTCCCTCATATTTAATTCAGCATTATTTTTATTCTTCGACACGGGCAGAAGTCTAATTTAAAATTGATTACAAAAATATTTTTAAAAAACTGCGCGCATATATGTATTTTTTATAGAAATCTGGACATTTTTTCTGATGTTAAATTGCGCGCATGCATTTATAAAGATTATATTACACGCGTAACAAAATTCACGTTACCTATAATATTTTTGTATTTTGATAACGCTATCAAGAATATCTTGACAAGGTAACGGTTTGAATTCTTCGACTGTTGCCGGCGTTAGAAAGGAGGAAATTCCAGGCGCAATGATTTTATCGCGCGCATCAGGCAGGAACTCCACTTGTACTGCCTGGTCGTGAACGACGTCGGTGACCGCGTCTGCAACCGTGATAGTTTGCGTAATTCTGCTCCTTGTTGCACGACCGCCATGTGTTTGCGTGCAGGCATTGTGATAGATTAGGCCGGTAACGGTGTTCCTCCATCCACCGAGGAATGGTTTCGCCTTTGGATCGTGATCCTGTATCCTCGCAACGACCGCCATGGTACATCAACGACTGTCCCGGGGAATCTAATCGCCTACGCTTACAAGGAAAAGATTTCAGTCGGAAAGCTGAGAGAAAAAGAGCCTGAGCGAGAGAGCTATGAGAGAAAAAAAATATCCATGCGTGATAAAATAGGATGACCACATCGATGAAATGGAAGAATATCGAATTATATCACGTATAGAACATTTTGCATTTAAGGGAATATGTAATAAATATTTCTTGATTATGACATATAATGTGTAGAAGCGATATAATGCTTTTAAAAATTATATTTTTAATTCTTCAATTATAATTCTCAGTTTTCATTAAGCTATTTCATTAGAGACGCTCTAGTTTCTTCTTCTAGAATGATTGTCACTCGTGTTCTTTTATCTTCAGCATTGTCATAGTAACATGGCCTATCTGATTTAAATGCCTACATCCATAAACGAAAAAAAAAAAATTTTGCCAAAGTCGAGGAAGCAGAAGGATAATTATCAAAAAGCGACCTGTCGCTGGAATAACCGGCAATAATATCCGGCAATAAAGAAAATTACTTTTCTCTCAGTTTAAAGGATCCAATAGCTGCGGTGGAAACTACATCGACTAACGCTTTGCATTTTTGCGCAAGCTTCGTGGTGTCGCAAAAAATATACCTATCGATATACAGTATCGCAAGATAAGCAGGATAAGCATAATTGATCGACACACAATGTATATTCGAATAATTTTACTTTAATTATTTTAAAACAATATTATATACGAAAATAATTTTGTGATTACAATATGAAATTATATTACAGCCCGATAAAATCACATAATAAAGAATACGATAATATTATCGCGTATTTAAAAAGAATTTTTTAAATAATTAAATATTTAAAATGTTTAACTAAATTATTTATCAAGCATAAATATTATTAGCAGGTGGTAAATTTGAATTATCATGTATATACACGAAAATTTTTTTATTATACAAATTGACTTTATTAATGAAATATATTGTTCTATGCGTCGTTTTCTCGCAAAGTATATATAAGATTAGATAACATATACTTTATAATTAAAGCAAAAACCTGTTTGTTGCAATCTCGCGTATTGCAACTTTACTTTTTGACGCCACCGTGTTAATCTTCTTCGAATCTATTGATCTCGTTGACCTATTATTCCACAAACACATGAATTTATAGATCTTCGACTTTGCAGACCGTCCGTTTCCTAGACATTTGGATTTATAGATCTCTTATTTCACAGATTCCTTTCATAGTATCTCTGAACTCGAAACCTTCTTTTCTCGGTCGGATACTAAGATTAACAAATTTTTCTTTGACAAAATTTTGTAAGTAAATTGAACTATTTCAATACTGAGAATATATTTACTTATCGCATATCTAATATTGCATATCTAATATCTAATATCTAAAATTGTGATCTGTAAATATAATGTAAACTTGCATACGACATTCATTGCTAAACACTCTTCACAAACTTCTACCTTTTCGCGTTCTTTATAAATGTCTATTGTCCTTTGATCCTTTAAAGTGTTCAACACAACACGAAAAGAAATACTGTAATACAAAGATCTTAGAAAATATACGAGCACGTCTTATTTAGATTCTTTTCCCGCCGCGGCGAAACAAGAAAACACTTTTAGGAACCTCGACGAAATAGCTAAGTTACTCAAAGAAGGGAAAAAGGCTCGAGGCCAAGAAGAGTAACTTTCATCGAATAATGCTCTCGGCGAACAGCACGTGTAGCGACAGTTCGCGGACAATAATTATGAAAGATGTTAATTTCGGACGGAGGGGGATGAAAGAGAGAATGTATGAAGAGAGGAGGAAAAAGGTAGTTGACATTTGCACGAAATAGCACCGACAAGCTCGCTTATAGCGAGCCGGGGACCACACCTGGGAATATACTTTCCCGACCATGTGGGTCGCGATGCGACATACTTTTCTATATATTGTAAATTACACGCGAGATTCCGGAACACAGGAGGAGAGACGAGAAGAAAAGGACGAGGGAATGTTGCTAAGAGACGGCACGCCGCGAAACTTTTTGTGAGACCGCCGCCTGAGACACGGAGAAGGGCACGTTATATTTATGCAAAGGGAAGGATATCGGGAGAGACGGGGGAGAGGAGGGTGAATTTTAAGTTAGACATAAACAGGCACGAGAAAGTTTGTCGTTGCGACACCTTCCTCCCCTTCTCGTCGACGGAAGTTATCCGTGCGCGCTTCCTCGAGGAGCGTAATTCGCCGGTAAACTCCGCGACAAATATGGATAAGACAAGGGAGATTAATGATCGTGAGATAAATGAAGGAGTTAAACCATTGTCGGACGAGTGATATAAATCATTTAGGGATCGTCTACTTGGGAACATTAGGAATTCTCATAAGTTAGAATTTTGTTATAGCTTGTTTATACTTTTACTATGGATGGTATAAGCGTTTTTTTTTCACAGAAAAAGGACATTAATAGAGTAGATTGTGGATAGCTTCAACAATCAGTTGGCTACGTAGCTCCTAATGGATTATCTTTTATTTGATATATTTTGGAGGACAAAATGTGTATGTGTAAAAACCTACAAATTATTAAAGTTTTACTTTGAACCATTTTGATCGCTTGCGATATGAAAAAATTAAGAATAAAAAACATATATTTATTTTTTATCTCGATATATGTTTAAAACGAAAATTTGATTTAACTCTTAATTGACCTGTTGAATGCTATGACAAATATTATTGGCATATAAATGTAATTTTGGGATTTTCATTCAGAAACATTTTATATTTATAAAAATATTTGGAGATATAATGCGCTTTAAGGGGCAGCGAAAGGAAAGGTACCACTGGTAAGGTTCAAGGGATTTTGTGATGGAAAGCTGAATTTCATGAAGTACGGCGCCTTCTAGTGTGCCCACATTGGTAATCGATGGAACGGAAAATGGTTTCATATTACGAAGGCTAATGCTTCTTTAACAATCTGGCCAGCCATTTCTTTTTATACACGAGCCATTTTAGAGAAAAAAGGAAAAGCCAAATAAAACGATTTAAAATTGTTTTACACGCAACGCGTAATAATGTATCAACGTAACTGTGGCGTAACTTTGCTAGTGCAACACTGAAATAAACTGATAAACAAACGAGTCGATTGAACGCGCTTCTCGAATAATTTCGTAGCAACAAACGAGTTATCGAAACATGCGGGGAACGTTGTAGGCCGCAAAAAGGATTTAATGTAAAATAACAAATGCGAAGAAAAAAAAAACACTTGTTTTGCATTTTTGTAAAAGCACGCTTTTAATTGGATATTCGAGAAGTACGAGAGCGTCAATGATGATTAAAGATCCAAGTATTACGAACAATTGTTACATCCATCGGATTTAATTGCCGCACAATGCAATTACTTGAAGCGCATAAATATTGATGCGTTATATTTTCATCGATACTGTTGCAGCGCCCATTATTACAAAAGACTCTGTTGTCTCGATTTTTTATGTCGTCAGAATTTATATGAAACTCTTAAAATAATAATTCTTATATAAATATACCATCAGAGTTTGTAGAAAAAATTTGTTATCGAGAAACTTACCGAGGACAACTCGAAACACTTTGACGCCGCACGACATCACACACTTCATAATTTTATTAAGTTCTTCATATCGAATCGACATATTCGTAAGGTATTTTTTATAACAGCTCTCTCTCTCCTTTTCTCTGTAATTTTAATACAATTTTTATGACTCACTAAAACTGCAGTTATCGCTATTATAAGCCGAAGAAACGCTTTTATCGCGGAAAGATTGAACGATTTAGTAGGATTAAACTGAGTTGGCGCGCAAAGTAATGCGCATCGTCGATCAAATTTTGACATTCGCGATGCGGGATAAGTAGATCGCGTCGAAGAGCGGCTTTTAATGCGACCTATGGTACTACCTCTATATGTAGGATGCCGCAGCGCGGCACCTGAAAGCTCAAAGCCTTAAATCCAACGTTGCTAGTGGCAACGTGCTTGGTCGATCGGTCAAAAGCCCTTTCTTATCTATTATTTTTCGATTTTGTGTTTCCTCACCTCAAAAGCCTTCATGACGGATATGAATTCAGACTAGTGGCGGACATTATGCGCCGCGGGGTAGAGAATTTTCAACGGCATTCATACATCTCCGCTTTCAGCGTTTTCTACAAGTGGTGTATATAGTGCCAAACATGCACCTTAAAACCTCAAGTGTATCATATTTGATACGCTTTCGAATTGTGGATTCCGATGCTTTTCTCCGACTGCCGTTATCTTGTGTTCTGCATTATGAAAAAGGAGAGAAAAAGAGAACGTATATTATATTATTAAATTAAATTAATATATACCAAATTCAACTAAATTTCTAAATAGCTCCAAATATTCACACACAAATTTATTTCAGAGTTCAAAAATTTTTGTTTGTTACTTTATTTAATTCTTGTTCTAACTGCATCTCTCAAACATGAATCGGTTTCGATTATCCGTCCTCGCAACCAATTAAGGGTAGCGCGGCTGATATTTGCAATGCAAGTATAAGCCAGATTGTGTAACGGCGATAAAGTGATACGAGATAGCGAATGGCGGTTCTAGAACTGCGAACAATTTATATCCCGTTACGCAATAGCTTTTACAGTGCAAAAATCGGTCGCTATCGCCATCGTGTACGTTCCTTACATAAAAGCTTTCACTATCACTGGTTGCGTCTGTGCCATATCGACTAACACTCGAAATAACGTTGCATATATAACGTTTAAGAACCTTTTCTGCTATATCTCCAGAGACTTAAACAATATATGTATTGGCGATTCAAAAAAATCATTATTTCTTAATAGTTAAAAGATATACAATGTTCACATATATAATTTTAAAAAATGTTTCTTTTTAATGATATTAACATGTATATTTCTTTAAGTCATCAATGCATATTATATATTTTTATCAAAAAATAATAAATTTTTTCAAAAAATATGTATATGGGCAATTTCACGTCAAATCGGACAAGAAATGACCTCGTATTTTTTAAATCAATCGAAACTTTTTTCACGTGAAATATACATAAAATAAGGAGATACGTATTTTTGTATTTGTCTGAAATATTTTTCTTTGCAGAAATTATAAACAACAAAATATTCGTGAAAAATGAAAAAGTTGTCAATATTAAAAATTAATATCTCTTGTTATACTTGTCGTAGAAAAATTTTCAAAAATGCATTTTAAAGCGAAAGAGACAACCTTTTTTATAAAAATAGTTTAAGTTACAAAAAATTGCTAATTACAATTGTTATAAATAATTAAAATATTTAATAATTTTTTTCACCAAAAAGTACATTTTTAAAAATTTTTGAAATAATACCATTTCATTCTTCATTTTATTCTGAAAGTGTACATATTTTTTATTTTACGGAGAATCGATAAATTCTATTCTGTATATATTTTTAATAAATGAGGCGCCGTGCCGTGCTCGCGATCACTGGCTCGAACCTCGAACAAGTAGTATGCTACGTGCTATGGCGCGCCGATTCCTTCGGAAATTTTTTGTAGAAAGAATGACCTCTGTTAAGTTAGCACCCCCACCATAAAAAATCAAAATAACATATATGCAGAAATTAAGTGCTAATTATGTGCTCTATTGACGATTTTTTTGCTCGAGCGGTTTAGCGGAAAATCGCAATTGAAAATGGAGGTGCTGGCTTAGCGTAAGTTAACACCTCCACTAATTAAAATTACAAATACAATCAAAAAGTTAGAATCCGAAAATAATGTGCTTCTTATGTGCACGTAATTGAAGTTTGAAGCGTTTATGGAGCGAAAATTTAAAATTCGCTAATAACAAGCAGACTAAAAAAAAAAAATTATATTCACATCCATAATAATATATTTAAAATAAAAGAATATTTTTGAGATAAAAAAATAACAAAACAATTAAAACACATCAAAATTTCGATACATATATACATATATTTAAAATTCATCACAGTCGTTTCTGTCGTTTGGTGCCAAAAAATGCAAGTATTATCGCATGCCTTAAGATCATAAGCAATAGAAAAAAATTATTTTGTTAACAAACATTGCCCGGAACAGATCCGTTAATGACAATATTTCTGCATAGGCGCCTAAATAATCGATTAAATATTTATCAAAGTCGTCTCTGCGTTTGGTGCCAAAAAATGCAAGTATTATCGAATGCCTTGGGATCATATGCAATAGAAAAAAATTATTTTGTTAATAAACAATGCCCAGAACAGAACCGTAAACGACGATATTTCTGCATAGGCGCCTAAATAATCGTTTAAATATTTATCAAAGTCGTCTCTGAGTTTGGTGCCAAAAAATGCAAGCATTATCGAATGCCTTGGGATCATATGCAATAGAAAAAAATTATTTTGTTAACAAACAATGCCCGGAACAGATCCGTAAATTACGGTATTTTTGCATATGCGCCTTATGGTCGATTTTTGTCCGACTTGACGTGGGATTGCTTATATATATATTCTGAAAAATTCATTTCTATAACTATGAAAATTCATTACTAAATTGACAGTTCAAATATTGAAGAATTTAATAGTGGGAGTTAAAACGCGAATAATTTTATTCGTTTGCGAGTTTAATACTACCGGTTTTGAAGGACGGAGAAATTTGTAAAGCACTTCTCTCGAGTTTGCAACAATATGTTGTAATGTTCATTGCAGAGGTTGCGTATTTTTATAGTTTTTTTTTTAGTGTCGAGCTCGCGGCGGTCAAGAGTCGTAAAAGCGTATTACTTTCGCTGACTAACGGGTAACAGAAAAAAGTTATCATTCGCAGCGTGTTGCTTTCGCCGATTACAAAGAGTGAAGTCTCGAAAACATGTACAAGTGAAGTATTAGAAATTTTTTAAAAAATTTTGTCAACAAAATTTGTATTAAAAAGTTTTAAATAATTTAAATTTTACTATTAATAATTCTTATGTCTCACTCTTTCTCTTTCTTTCTTTCTTTCTCACGAATTTTTACATGTATATACATTAGTTTAATTTATAAAAAATGTTAACCTTATATATTATATATAGCTTGCAGGCAAACTAGAATATGCTTATAAAAAATGCATCAAATTTTTACAAGTTTTTATCCCATTTAGTTCATTTTATTTATTTTCTTTTTACAGATATATATGTGGACAAACCGCACATATTATTCGAACAATATTTGCGCGAATAAAATACAATAAAAGCCGATTGCAATGCGAAAGAATAAAACTGTTATGTAACAAAAATTTATTGAACCAATGGCCAAACCGATATACATATAATAGCAATTATTCGATGCATCAAAGCGAAATAATCAAGAAATTCGAAGGGATTTAAACGATGAACAGTCTCGCAAAACATCAGGTAACACAATCTCTTGTCATTTCTTGTATTTTTTAGATGGATCAAAATTTTCTACAGTTAACGGTGGTTTATATTGTATTCCACTTTGAATACTAGAGAAGCGACAAGATTCTCGGAAATCTTTTTCAAAAATCATCAATTGTCTGAAAATGTCAAAAAATAAAATTGAAATGAGAAGTATATAATCATTTTTCAAACATCATTTACACACCATTTAAATACTTCAGAGATTTTTGTATCGTTCAAGTAAATGCATAAATGGACAAAAGTATTTTGTATTCTCACTTACTTGAAATAATTCTTTGCAATCTGATGTTTCAAATTGATCTGGTTTATCAAGTGCTTCGAGTATACCGTAGCGAGGTCATGAATGTGATAATGTACGTCAGCTTCGTCCTCCGTAAGAAGAATACAATTCCAAGGCGCCCATTCAATATCCTTTTGATATCTGACCAATCTCAGAACAAAAAGATCTTTAACCTTACTGACTGCTGATCGACTGTGCCAAATATGATTAACTAGATGATAAATATCGTGTTCCTGCATCATAAACGCCAAAACGGAACTGGAGCTCCGACGTTCTTCCTCAGCTCGCACGCAATTTAATATAAACATGTAAGAATCATAATCCACATGCGCAATATTACGCCGAGCTAGAGAACTGCAACCTTAAACAAATATTTAATTAATTAGTTTCAAAATGTATGTTTATACATAAGAAAGAATTAATCAAAATTGAGAAGTAAAAATTTGATTAGTATAATTAAATATACGCGATATATATATATATACGCGATTTTCTCATTTTTCTCCCTTTAAAATGCGATAGAGTAAGATAAAACTGCATGAGAAAATTAACATTTTTTATAGAAAAATGTTTCATTCAATTAAAAAATAAATAAATTATAGATTAATGATCAATAGATCAATAGATCGTTATATTACAGATTAATGAATAAAATATTATGAAATATGATATCCATACTGCTGTTACTCACTGATACAAACTGATAATTTCTTCATTCTGGTATGTGGTAAAAATCTATGTAAAGGAAGTAATTTTAAGCAATTCCGACAAAATTTCATTCTTGTCTCTAAAGGTTCTCGTAATTCATTGTCTTTAGAATTTGCATCGATACATTCACAACCACACGTGCTATACACGCTCACAAAATTTAAGTAAGTGTCTATAAGACATATTATATATAATGTGTAAAAGTTATGTATTATATGCAATTTTATCAACGATAAATACAACTTAAAAAAAAAGAAATAGTGTGTCTTAATTTATCATCCAATTTATTTAATATAAAATTTAATTATTATTTACTTATATACATTTCTTTTAAGTTGCATTTATCGCCGTTAACATTCAAACATATGATACATTATTAATATTTACAAGGTTCGCATATTTAATAGCGAATAAATACTCTACTAGTCACATAAAAAATTAATTAATTTCTCTATTCTTACTGTATCGTTATCACTTATTAATAATAATATTATTTCAGGATATTAACAAATTTCGTATCTTACGCATTATTCTTTCGTTTAAATAATCGAGCGATAAACCCTCAATCCTTCGATTCAGGAATGCGATCTCTTGATCTAATAAAGAGATCAAATCAAAAGCTTCGATACAATTGTGTGATTCGAGTGATTTTTTTAACATTATTAATAACTTCATCCGTTCCTCTGAACTAACGTTGCGATTATTCAATGCGTTATAGAGTTTTTTGAACTCCCGAGCCCTTTGAATTTTCACAGTGATCATCTCTACGGGTTTACCCTTGTAACCGGTCCATCGTATCGACTTGCAATTTAGTGTCAAAAATCTGAGAGCTCTTTGTTTCCTATACGAGCTTTTGATAGCTTGTTTATGTTTGTCGATATGATTGAACATCTCTACTGTCTTTTCTAGAATTCTGTAATTCTCGGCACGCTGCCCGCTTTTGAATAATCGCGATTTTATGTCTTTCAAGCAGTCGGATCTCCATCTTTCGATCAGACTATAGAGCATGTCAAAGTCAGCCCTCGATCGCGGATAAGTTTGGCGAAGAATGTTTCGTTTATGTCGCATTCTGTGAGAAGAGATACAATACGTGATTTTATGACGTGTATACAAAGTGTGAAACCGCTCGAACATCTTCGAAAGTTGTGCAGAAAGTATATATTGTGCGTGAAAAGAGATTTTTTATATGGAGAAAAGATTACTTTGATCACACACATGTCCGTCAAACAGGAAAATTTTTCTCATATAATAAACTTTTCTGACTCTAACATTTTTCAAAATGCATATCTCGAAAAAATTATATCATCAATAACAACTAAAGCAGACATTATCTTAGCAAAAATTTATTCTTTTTTCTAATTTCATAAATAAGTAAATATTTGCTTTAACAGAATTTTAATTTAAAGCTTAAACCGCAGATATTTAAAAATAAATCAGGCTTTTGTTGAGAAAAGTCGAATTCAAATTATTCGAAAAATATAGATAATGAAAAGAAAAAAAAGCGAAGAATTTAAGAGATTCTGCACAAGCTCACAAGACTACAGAAACCTGAGATAGCCTGTGAATATTTATATTCTAATTATTAATTATTTCTCAGAATTACTTGTAGTTTATCGGTATAAACGCAATTGAGAAGCTGGAGAGATTATCGTGTTTAAATTTCAGGAAATTTTTCTCTTTTAAAATGAATAATTGTATCATCTGAATTACTTGTATGCGATAGCTTTCTCTTCCTCGTATTTATTACATTTTTCGAGTATGTTGCGATAAGTTTGCGCGCATTCCTTGATATATTTCATTAATCTGTATGCTCGGTAATTTCTCTGAATTACACGTGCGTGTCTATCTAAATAAGATTGTATTTCGACAGAGCTTTTATAAGGCTTTACAATCATGTATTTATCCTCCTCGTTAGGTATGTAGCAGTCATCTCTAAATTAACGATGAAAATTTTTTATACGATTTATCTGCTATATATATTTATATATGTTTTGTTTCTTTGATAAATGTAACTCTTCTCAAAATATATCCATCTTAGGATTTTAGATTTATATTTGCTTAGAATTTTATATTTGCACAATTATGTAAATGCAATACTATTTACTTTTATAGGGAAGAAATTTATAAATTTATTTATTGTATTTAATACCGCCACATTTGCGTTGCACAATGACGCAATGATTGTGTTGCTCCATTCTTCGTTTGCACACATTGCACCGCTCTGCTGCATGTATTCTTCCATGATACCTGCTTTGGCAAAGGTCCGGTTTGAGAAGCTGCGTTTACGTATTCTATTCCGGTAATTTTGTGTCGCCATCCACCCAGATAAGGTTTGAAAATCCTCTGTTTTTCTATTTTAACCGGTAAAGCCATCTTAAATGCTAACTTCTAAATCGTTCTCCTTTTTTTTATTTAAATCTATACAAATTCCATAAACAGATACGTTGGTGTCATCATGAACATCTTGATTTTTTTTAGACAAACACACACTTTCAGATTATGATATTAATAGTGCCTATATTATTTACCGAAGATTACGATATTTTATACTTCATTGACATATGTCATTATGTCAGTATAATAGAAAATATATATAGAAAAATAAATTATGCAGCCTTTTATTGTTTTGTTTAAAAAAAAACACTTAAAGCTGTTACTTTCTTATCATAATTATATTGAATTATATCAGAAGAGAGAAATGTAAATTTTCTTCTCGAACTATACATCAAAATAAATTTTTTACAGCTATATTACTAAAATGGTATGCAAGAAAAATGTGTCTATGTTTGAGATTGCATCACTTTCTATATTGCATAACATATTTACAGCTCACATCAACTAATTGCAATTCATTAATTGCAATTCTTAAAACTAATACAATTGAACAATTGTATGTGATGATGAATATTGTAAATATAATAATCATCTCTTAGAGTTCTGTTCTTAAGGTAAACATATGACTTGTAGAGATAAAGAAATAAAAGAAAAGAGTTTATATATACAAATATCATTTCCTTCCAGCATGTACAAGATAATATATAAATCAGCACCAAATGTATTTCTCGATTTTAAGATTTACAATTATGTTCAAACGATGAAAGGAAATGTATGAGATAAAGAGATCATTTAGAAATATCTAGAATAAAAATAAAAAATCAAATCAAAGACAGATATTCTTTTGTATAAAGGAATTTGAAATAAATAGTACGTTTTTTATATTGTGGAAAAATAATCGATACAGATATGTAATTTAGGTTATTTTAATCAGAGGAAAATGCCTATGACAAGAAAAATCGAAAATCGGTGGTTCTTTCGAGTCTTTTTTGTGTCCGTCAGCCAATAATTTTAGCACCACGAAATTAGTCTTTGCTACTTTTAATAAGTTGTTGATCTGCAAAACAAAAAAATAATTGCGTGTAAAAATAATGCTATTAAGTAGTTTTACAGTTACAAACTTATATTTTTATGAGCTTACTTCGTTTTCCATTAAGCTATTTGATGGATAAAGCAATAACGCACGTTCCAACATATTTCTAGCTTGATGAAAATGACGACAGCCGGCGATATACTGCATTTCGCTAGTAACTTTTTCCTATAAGAACAAAAATTGTAATTTATTTATAATGCAATTTATGAGTTATTCATTATTTTTCAATACACATGTAGTTTTAAAACTGTGATTAAAAACTAAACTTACATTCCTTTTATGCATTTGGGCATTTGTCATGTCTAGAAATTCTTGATAATGAACAGGTGGTGGTGTTAACAAAGACGAGAACGGTAATAATCTGTGTTCGTATCTCACTCGCTCTGAGTCGAATTGCATCTCTGGAAGCGGTATTTTTCCATCCATGCGAAAACCGACTAAAGCCTGAAAATTTTACAAAGTTGTTTCATATTATGCACTGAATTGTATATTCTTGACCAATATAATTGGTATATTCTATTAAAGATATGTAATTTACTTTATAATATCCGCCACATATATTTTGCAACGCCTGGTACATCAATATTTCTAAATTGTACGGTCTCGGAGTAGATTTCTTCTTTTTATTTTTAGAGCTCTTCTTGCCGCCTCTACCTTTATGCGTATCGTTGTGTACATCCTGCTCCATTAAGAACGTATCGGCTCGCGTAATCGCAGATACAAGCCAGCCATAGAGAAATTCGTATAGATACCAAAAGATATAGTGGTATTCGTGCACCGAATATAACTCGAGCTCGAAGCCACTTAACAGATACATAACCATCACACGTAGTGTGTGGTACAAAATCCAGGTACCAAAGCAGGCCAAGTGAGGTCTTGGCGTATCGCTTTTTAACGATAGAGTATGCAGATATCCATCAACTCTCTCTGCCTGAAAAATGCATATTGGAATATTTTTCTATTATTAGATTAAATTATAATTTACTTAAAATTTAGAGTGCTTTTGTTAGAAATGTTAATTTTTTAAAAACTAAATAAAATAAAAAAGTGAATATATAATAGACATTTATTACAGGAGAAAAACAAAACATAAAAAATACTTATAACAATTTAAAAAAGTAATGAAAAGAAATTAATTAAATATGAATATTAAAAATTCTACAAGAGAGTCTCTCTTACTTCATCTTGCAGTGTCGCAAAATCTTCCAATAAATGCGCCAGTTTATCTCTTTGCCTTGCTCTATTATGTCCACTAAGCTGTAATAAGCTTCCGAATAAGCTGACACAATGCGATAGAAAACTGTCGACATACTCCTTAGCCTGATGATTCTGAAGCAACGTGCTCTTTGGCATCAACACTGGTGGTGCGATAAAATTTCGCGCTGCGTCTTTTAACACGTCGGCGAAATTGTGCACACCAAAAACACGATTAGTGGTAGGCAAATAAACGATTTGCAGCATAGACCTAGACAATATGCACGGACTCTGACGCGAAAATTCTAAGAAAAAGTCCTAAAATGAAATTTATTTACTTCACATATAAGCTTCGCATCGATAAAGAACACTAATCCGTCGTAAATTACCAGGGCAGCGTGAAATCCGGTGTGATTTGTAATCTTGGTAACCATTTTGAATCTATTTATTAATTCCAGTAAATATTCCAAAGCATCTATCCTCGGCTTAATTTTGGTATACCGAGGAAACGTTGGTGGCAACAATCTTTGATTCACCATAGGATCAAATCCCATAATATTTGGATGATTAGCTATAATTAAAACATGAATCGTACCTTTTCATATAAATAACAATATTTTTTCGTATAAAAAACATAATATGTATTTTCTTTTTTCTAAAAAAGTAATTTTAATTATGAGAGATTTTAATTATGAAATAATTTACTAAATTTATGAAAAAAATTTATGAAAATTTATGAAAAAATGTATGAACAAAATTTGTAATGGAGAAGAAATACACAATATATTCTCTACATGTTATATACTTACAAACTTCATCAGCTTTCTCGCCACGACCCACCGTTAAAATCATAATATGAAGCATATCGGAACAGTTCGACAATAATCTCTGACAATCACTTAAATTCTGTTGCAGTTGCTGTTTCCGGCCCATCACTGTTAACACTTGATAGAACATTTTGGTAAATCGAATCCTTGCGTAAAGTGCTATTCCATCATTATACTGCAAATAAATACTAATATAATAACAAATCATATAGGTAAATATAACAAACAAATTATGTATGAAAAGAGATACAGATACAAGATTGTTATTAAATTTAAAGACACAAACTTAAGATCCAATAATTTGTGGTCCAAACAAATAAGAAAACTAAAAAGAATAAAGAAAATTACCTCTTTTTCAGATTCCACATCGACAAGTTTTATTCTGCTTTTTCGGTGCAGCTCTTCTTCCACTTCTCGCAACATCGATATCGTTTTCTGTTCTGTAATGTCTTGCTGTAATCTATAGCCATAAGTAACGCTTTGGAAATCCTCCTCTTCAAATACCAAAGCTTTATTAATGCAATCCTTAATTATCTCTATTATTTTGTACACTGCATAACAGAAGGTCTTCAGAGGCTTATCTAGTATTTGCGCGGGTTGATGCAAATACAAGTTCGTAAAAACGGTTTGCGCAAGACTATGACCCTCCAGCCAAGATACTATACACGCGTACGTGGAATCTATTATCCCTATAATTTCGGCAGGTGTAAAATTGTCTAATTTGATTGTGCCTGAATCGACTGCCTGGGTGAAAGTGCAAGGCTTGTTGTTCCCTCGATTGCACAACATGCCAGCATCCATCTTTGGATCCATCATCTCAATGGCAGACATGGCTTCAAATAACCCAAACAGCTCATCATGTAACAATTCTCCCAGTTCCAATTCTGGATACAGAATGCAGAGAAACATACTTTTAGAAAATAATACATTTAAGAAAATAATAAAATATTCCACTAGTACATTCTAATATCTTTTTTTAGAGATACTATATTACTATTATTCTTAGAGATTAGAAAAAAGTTCACAATGACTTAATCTTGAAATTATTTTATAAAGTAATATAATTCTATTCTGACATGTATTATTATTATATTTTAATTTATATGACAATATTCCTTTTATAATTTACTATGAATATATATTTTTTTTACTTTTGTTTATTATCATATTTATATCAATATTATAACTTTAATAAGATCAAATCAGGAGATAACAGAAAAAAGACTAATATAAACCAAGAGTTGCTGTTCAATAAAATTTGCGATCAAACTTAATACAACTTTTATAATTTATTAAAGCCAAAAAACATATAAAGTATGTGCAAATATTACAATATTACTCTATTTATATTTTAATATTAATATTACAATATTAATATTAAGATATAAATAGAAATGTTACACTGTAATATTAATATTACATAATTACATTGTAATATTAATATTAAGATATAAATAGAAAAATTAAAATAAGAAGTAAAATAGATTTTGTCAGTTTAATGATAAAATAATATTGATGAAGACTAAGACATTATAATCAATATATAAATAGCCTACATAATTGTATGAAATATATATATGATATTATACAATATTATATATTATTAAATATATTAAATATTAATAAATACCAAAAAAATAAGAAAAGTAAAAAAGTAAAGCTGGAGATTAATTTAATAACAAGATTTGAACATTATTAATTTCATGGATCATTAAGTATAAGCTTGATGTGACACTTTCTTTAAGAAATCATAGAAACAAATAAAAAGTTGAAGAAAAAGAATTCAGAATCAGATAATACATCTGTTCGATTTACTTACGTTATTTTCTTGGTTTTTTCCTTTTAAAGAATAAATACATCTTATCTTACTTTAAACGTAGAAAGTCTAAAGAAGAATCTACCATTAGAGAAACGAACAGCTTCAATATTCATAGCACAAGGTCGTTATAGAATTCACAGGAGGAAGGAGAGTGCGGGACGTGAAAAAACGAAAGATTATCGGGGCAAAGTAACGTAATCGGTCTGTCAATCAAATACCTGTGATCGCCTCGAAGAACTCTTGAGTGATGTCCACCCAATTGTGCGTGACCTGCTCGAATCTACAAAATAAAAACAGAGCACGGCGTTAAAAGTACCGCCCTAGGAAGCGCGAGCGAACGGTGCAACTTAGGTTAAACTGCACCGAGTGTCACGAAGGCGATATGACAGATCATCATATGATCCGCCGTTCGCAAACGATTCGCGAACGAAGCTCGCCACCGCGATTTATCCGCGCGGAAACTTACGACGAATCTTTATCCTCATTCATATCAATCGAATTCTGATCCTCCACCATGGTCGCCATTATTGTGGACGATTATTCTGTCACTTCTTCGCAGGGCAGCCACACTCTCTCGCGTCACGCCGAAAGTCCCTGTTACAGTAGAAGCAGAAAGAAATTTTTTTTTTTTTTACGAGTGGCAATTCTAAAGAAAGCGCGAATGCCGAATAACTTCAATTCATTTCTTGGCGCCATTAGGTAATTTCGAAACGTATCACATTTCTGTTAATAAGGGAAAGACGTAGAGAGAAAGCAGAGAAATATTTGAGTGATAAAATTAGATTCACATACGGATAAAAGTTAGTTTTGACTTTATTTAATGTATGTATGCAAAAAAATGTATTGAATTAGATTACTCTTTAACTTCAAGATAACTCTTTTGCCATTTCGCTTAAATCGTGAAAAAGATATTAATAGTGCACAGCTATACGTCGTACGTTTTCTTTTTTTAGCGACATGGATTTGTTAATTTGCAATAAATGCTTCATCCCGATATATAGAGGAAAGCAGCCGTTCAATATTACACAGTGCGGCCACATTTTCTGTCAGAATTGTCTACAACAAGGTAAAAGTAATAAAATTACGCGCAGAACCGACATCACAAAGAGAGAGAGAGAGAGAGAGAGTGAGAGAGAGAGAGAGAGAGAGAGAGAGAGAGAGAGAGAGAGAGAGAGAGAGAGAGAGAGAGAGAGGGGGGGGAGGGAGAGAGAGAGAGAGGAAAGAAAGAATTAATGTATATCCACGATTAATTTTTTATTACAGTCGAAAAACAATGTCCACAATGCCAATATATTAGTCCCGTGTATTTATCGTTAGAAGAACCAGTAATGCCTAAGATGATCTCGTTCTTCGGGTCTCTCGACAGCTACACCGAGATTTGGGAAACGCTATTAAAAGCGAATACATTGCGATGCAGTCAGACGAAAATAACAATGCAGCGCTTTCACGAACTTGTATATATAAAATCATTAATTTTATTTCCTTTTATGTTTCTCGTGCAATTTCTCATATCATACACACACACACATACACATACATATATATTTATATTATATTTCTTATATTTAAATTACTTATATTTCTTTGTATCTCTATGACAACGATTCTAATAATTATATATGATGATGCTTTTTTAAGGACGAAAAGTATGAGAAACTGAAAAACCAGTGTTTTCTCGATCAACGTAACTTTAAAATGTTAACAGAGAAATATACGAATTTAAAGAAAGAGAAGGAAAACGTCAGTAAGAAGATACAACAACTAAAGCAAAATTTTTCGCTATCTGTATCCAAAACGATGAAGACGCCAACAGATTCGTATCCTATTTCTATGAATTCGTCAAACACAAGGTAAAATACAAAAACACATATTACGCTATTTATTCATAAATTTCAACACACACATTTGTTGTTATTACATATTATTACTACAAATGATTCAAAAATATTATATCTGAATAATATGTGATCCTTTATTAACGCATTTTCCTTAATATATCTACTTTATTGTTTACAGATTTACCCCAGGAATATTGAGCTTTATGAATTTCTCTAATGTAACACCTATGTCTATACAGTCAATCGATCCAAACAAACAACGTCAAACAGATGGTTTTTGCGCATCCAACAATCCAAATTCTGGCAAATCTCTTTTTACACCAAATACAAGTTCAAATTACACTTTTATGAAGTAAATTTTTTCTTTACATATATTTATGTAATCTCAAAATCACAATATTATCTTACTTAAGTTATACACGTATCCAAACCAGAATTAATAAGCTTTAATTAAAAGAATAGTAATGTAAATATAGTAAAAAATATAGTAAATTTTTATTGTGTATTTTAAGAAAGATTCTGTTATAATTAACATGATGTGTCACATATTTACTACATTCATACACATTAATAATTTACTATATTATATTTATACTTTTTCAAATTTTTATTTGATTACTGTTCTACGTACACATATAGAGTATAGTTAAATAGAGTTATTCAATCCTGAATAACATATGTCGTATAAGACTAATACATGAAAAATATGAACATTTCTTGTGTTAAATTAATATAAAAAAGGAGTTCTTTTTTTTTATAAAACAGTATCACGTTAATATTTGTTAATATTTAAACACATTTTATGAGAAGTGTTAAACATTATAAACATTAGAATATCATCAATAAAAATCTTAAAATGTATGTTCAAAGGCTATCACGTAATTTTGCAAAACAAAATTAATTAATTGCATGATAATTTGTCAATTATGTACTTTATTTACAAACTAATATATATTAAAAATGCGCTACAAGATCAAACAATCAGTGGGTGGAATACAAGGAAACAATATGAGACTACGAGGCAAAGGGAAAATGAGAAAATTAACGACAAAGATCACAAGGAAAATCACAAGGCAGAGTTGCAAAAGCAGATTGAGAAATTGAAGGTTGCTTTATTTGAAGGTATATCTCGGTTTTGCGACAAAAATAAATATATATAAAATATGTAATATTCTATGTAAATGGAAAAGCAGGAGATTTGAATTTAATATTTAAATTTCTTTAATAAGTTACTTTTAATTAATTAGTTTCTTGTATCCAAATCAATTCAACATTTAATTAAAATTTGGATTAATACAGGAATGAGATGTAAATATATATAATACATTTTTTAACTATAAACTCATTTATATAGAAATGTTAAAGATATCTCGATTTAAGAATTACATTATTTTATAGATTAAGCGGCCTGTTGGATGACGAAAAAGGTGCTTTCTAATAAAAAGGAAGACATAAAGGCATCCGAGATGAGATCAGAAAAAACTGTGCAAGTTATTTCGTGCAGATTTATGGATTATAGCGAATTGTGCTCTCATAACGAAAGGTAATTAAACATCTTTATTTTTAAGTTAATTTCATGCCTTTTGTGGATATAAAATTTACAACGCGCGCGTTGGCTCGCATGCTACGCGTCTTGCGTCTAATTATAGTAAATTACTGGAAACATATTTATTACTAGAAATTCTAATCGTCCCGCGAATAAACAGCCAATTGCGTTTCGTCCTTGAGACGATGCACATTCTCGGCGCCACTTGTTTACATTCGTCATATATCCGAGAGGTTACCAGGCAGGGTGGGGGTAAAATAGGGTGAACGGAGAATCTGGGGGAATCCGGCGACAGTGCGTGGTACGTTGTCGTTCCGGTCGGAGTCGTTCGTTGTTTTGCGATGTTGAAACAGTCAAACAGTGTACGTTTGTGTGCGGTGCGGTACGGTGCTCGTTGAATTAATGTGTCTCGTCGTTATCGCGATCGAAAGAGTGCAGTTTGTTCAGTTATAAGTCCTGTACTATCACGAGAACTGTGTCCCAAAAACAGTGGCGTTGCTTCTCTCAACAGACTATTGCGCGTCTTGTCTCGCCTCGCCTCGCCTCGCCTCATCTCACAATCAGCTCGTCTCGTCTCGTCTCGTCTCGTCATTTGTCCTCCGTGCGGCCGATCCGCGAAAGTGCATGCTATCTTAGATTGATAGCGGATTCTGTGCATCTCGCGATCGCGTAGAATGTTGGATCGCGATACGGCGATACATCTCGTCGCCGGAGGGTGAGTATTTGAGTATTATTTTCGATCAGCGCGCGCGCGCGCGCGCAGCCCGGCTTCTCTGCGTCGCGGCCTTGACTCGCTTTAGGGCTGGTTTGGTCTCTCCTTTGCGACGTGCTCGATTTACATTACACGATCCCGATCGGTCCGAGTGTCTTATTACGGTAGCTTTCGCATGATCCTATCCGGGCGCCGAGTGCGATTAAGACCAATTCTCGAGAGATTGTCTTTAATCAGGAGCATACTCGATGTGTGTTGTACATGATAAGATACCTATTGACCTTTTTTTTTATCATATACATTTTTTAATCAATCGCTGATTAATTGATAGTTAATCGATTTTTCTTTAACAACAATGTCTCCGTAATGATACGTTTTTGGTTACAACTGATTAAAAATGAAGGATTATGTGGGATTAAAAAGAGTTTCAGGTATAGGATAAACAGATATTGAAATCTAGATTTTAATCAGTTGTTATGTGAATAAAGCATCATCTCTAAACAGTGTTTATTATATATGTTTGAAGGGAAATTAGCATCGTCACCGTGCTAATTTCTTTGCTCCTCAATATGTATTGTGTATGAAAAGGATATTACACACTATAATGATTACATAAATATTTTTTTTAACTTGCCATTAAATAGATATTATATAGATTAAAATTATAACATCAAACTCTCTTTCAGAAATACTTTTTAATTGAGAAGCAACATATTTATATACCTATATATCAAATAAGTATTAAAAGAATCTGGATAGCACAAATAGGGGAAGCAAGAAAAATATTATTTTTTTATGATTTCCCAGAAAATTGATCAGCATGACTCAGCATGATTTTGTAAACAACTCATTCATTTAATTTTGCGTAGATATTTCAATGAATAATTCGGTGAGAATTATAAAAATATTTAATGTTGAATATTGAAAACTTGCAACAAAGATATTTCTTGTAATAAAAATATTTTTCCTAATTTTAAAAATAAACTCTAAATTAATTAAAGAAATCGTACACATAAAAGGTTAAAACTGACATTTATGAAAATTGAATTTAATTAATTCAGTCATTAGAATCGTAGATAAATCGAATATATTATAAAGCATTATAAATTTTCAATTCTTAGATCATTTGCAATCAAAATCTGAATTAAAACTTAAAAGGCCCACATTCGAGACAGAAGATAATTTCTCTTCTTCACTTTATATCTTCGAAATCTAATTGTAAGTGTAATGCAAACGTGCATCTTCATAATATAAGCGTGAAAACGAGATAAATTGATGTTATCGCGAGGGCATGCATTTTATAACACATTATTGCGATCAAATCAACTCATCTTTCTTATTTACAACGTTATGAAAACGTCAGATTTTTTGTTCAGATTTTACGTTATGAAAACGTAATTTTTTTTTGCATGTCGAGAATGAATCACGATAAAATAATATCCCTATGTAACGTTTTAAAATTCTTTCATCTTTATCATAACCACAATTATATATTATTGAGATGACACAAAAATTACGTACATGAATGTAGCCTTAGGTCGATATTATGTGTCCGATTCTTGTCAAACGATTAAACTAGTAATGCGCACATACGCGGTCGTAACTATAACGAAATTATCAGACAATTATTTCTAGCTTGATAAAGGATCTCCTCTGCGTTCTAACATAGTCGGTGGTCTTCAATATAGCGTGTCATATGTGTCACTTATGAGAACAGCTGTAATGCGCAAAAAGGAATGCAACAGCAATTTTTATAAAATGAGATATTATTTCGACCAAGTTTTTTGCTGAAGTTTTTATTTTCTTAGCGATTATAGTATCTGTTAATTTTTCTATATTAAATCCTTATCAATAGCATAAATTTACCGTCTCTATTTTTTGCTGCAATGTACATGATAAAAAAATGTATACGTAAAGGAAATCTAAGGCTGCGTCGGACTGATAATCTTAACTGATTCTAGTTTAATGATCGACGATTCTTCTAATTCATATCCGCGATATACATAGATAAAACTAGTTTTCGCTAAAAACATTTAATCCAGATTACTAATAAAAATCCCGATAACAAAATCTCTCTGTGTTTATAAATATAATAGGTATAGTTTCATTGCAGAGAGATATCGAGTCAATTGAAATACAATTAACGATAATTCATGTTGTGATGTGAAATCTTCACATGGAGAAGAAGAATTTAGCTCTGATATAAACCGAGATAAATTTAAAACGATATTGTTATTATGCAACTCGTACGATCGATTAAGACGTAAAAAAATTTAATTTGTCTTTATTCATAATTGTGCAATCTATTTTAAAAATACTATAAGCTAGCATTTTAAGATAAACAATCGTGATTAATTTATTCTAATTAATTATTCTTATTCTTTTCTATGTCATATCAATTACTAGTTAATTTTCTTATCCTTTTCTATGTCATATCAATAACTAACTATAAACAGAGTAATAATAAAAAATAATAAATTAAAAATATCTCTACGCATAATAATAATAACAATAAATGGTGAAGTGTATTAATAAATATAATATACAAATTAATTTTTTTTAGTATTATTTTAATTAATTAATATTAGATCTAAATTTTGATTTGCATTTATGTTAGTAAGAGTTCATACTATATACAGTACAATATATATTTGTTTGTGTTTACGCTCATACATATTTCGTAAACAATAGTGACATATTAAACGGCTTGGTATAAACGGCCTTACCAATGCCGAAACACAAGATTCTTATTTACAAAATCACGTGTCAACTCACTCGGAAATTTGATGACGCAGTTATGCAAAACGTGTATCAGTCGTCGTGTATTTGCATTCGCTACCTGGTTGCGCGCGCATACATGTATGTACACACATATACATATACATGGCCACATCACATTTCTGCATGATAAATTGTTGTGTCTATGGAGTGTTCCAAAAAATTGATGACCTGAATTTTCGATTAGAGAATTTGATTTCGAATAATCTGAAGGAATCTCTTGAAACGTACACATACGATAAAATTGGGTAAGATTGCATCATGATGTGCAATTTTGCACCGCAGCAAATATATATAGAATAAGATATATATGATTATATAGGATTATATATAATATAGGGATTTTCAATGTCTAAAAAATAATCAATAAGCAATGAAACTTGTGAACTGTTTTTGAGGACATTTCAAAACGATATTTGGAGAAAAAAAAAGTTGTATTTATTGATGTAATTTTTGTGGGATTACTACACGTTTTCCAAGATCCTTTAAATCTTAAAATCAAGTTTATGTTACAATAAAGAAAATCAATGATTATCATTAATTTTTAATTTAACTTAAGACGCTAAAATTTTAGCAATTAAAATTTAAATTAAAATTTTGGTTAGAATTAGCCGTAAGATTAGTAAAGGAAAAATTTTGTCGTATGTTTATAATCTCTTTGAAATTTAATTAAAATTTTCAAACTTGATTTTCGATCTTTTATAATTTAGGAACTGAAGAGAATTATTTATATTATATGTTTCAACATGAAAACATTTATATATTATAATTTTTTGCGACATAATATATGTGTGTAATATCTCTATTTTATTAAAAAATTGCACTATACATATTATTAGAGTACCCTATATATCGCGTATCTACGTATTACGAGATATCGATCTCGCAATGTCGAATCTGGCATTTTCTTTCTTTCCATCCAAAAGTAGATCATTTGAAAGGTCAAAGTAAATTATATAAAGAGACTAACATTTTCCGTTTGATTGATGACGAAGGACTAAATGATTATCCCGGATACTACGTGTTGAAAATTTCGTTTCAAGACTTTATAAATCTGCAAAATTTGTGATGCCAATTGTTTAGAATATATATATATTAATATCAATAATCAACAACAACAAACTAAATTTATAACATTATAAATCGATTAGTTAATATTTACAATTAAGGGCAAAAAATCTAGGTGAGGGAAGTATGTTCTTTATTGATTAAATTAACGGAAAAGTCCTTATTTGTCTTAATTTATCGTATTCATCGTTTGGTATTACAATTTTGTAGTTTTATAAAAAGAATAAATGAAATAAAAATAAATTAATGCGAAATTGATTAAAGCAGAATATTAATTAACGACTGTTAAATAAGCGGAATATCTACTCATTATTTTATTACATTTTTATGTCCGAACTATAAGTTGAAAATGCAAAATGATGTATTTATCACAAGAATAATTTTTTTGTTAATTTTAATCACTAAGTTTTTTGTATTATTATTCTCATTTATTTCAATTTGTGCATGCAAGTTTTTTATCAACGTTTTACGCACTCGATAAGAATTAAGTGCAAGAACGTAAATGCGCACCTGCTTTTCAGCGCGGAAAGGTATACAAGTTTACGATGCGCAATGTGTGAATCGGACGCTAATTTGCGGCCACGTTCCTCTGACGATGATAATTAGATACACGGCATGTATCACGCAGTAACGACTTTAAGGGCAGACGAATTAGGCTAGTTAGACACCTTCGAAGATCAAACATGTTTTTTTTCCGTTAAATTAAGTACACAGTACATATAATCTTTTTAGAAGACTTTAAATTTACGTGGATACACACAGATACACAGAATGCAATTTATCGTATTTTTTCTTACAATTAGTCTCATCGTGTGCTTTGAGAAATTTCAAATTAACGTTTGCCTAATGAAAAATTTCATGGAACGTCATTGCAATTTTTAAATTTTTAATGTTGAATATTTGGTCTCAAATTAAAATTTTATTAGTCATGAAAATATAATATAAATATCCAATAAAGTTTTATTATCTAGTTATATTTTTAAAACTTAATAAAATTTTTAGATGTTTAGTTTTTTATAATTTTTTCAATGTTTCCAATTTGTCCACTTTTATTTTATAAATTATATTGAAAAATATTAAAAATTTAACACTAAATTTTACAGAATATGAATCTCGATAAATATAAACACGACACTGTTAACATGTTGCAATGAATGATGAATGTCGGTTCACTAACATTGCTAATGCATATCGTACTTTGCGCTACGACACAAAATGATTCTTGTAGATTGAAAAGATTTGTAAGGTTGTGTCAATCAAATTCTGCGAAAGAATTTGCATCGGATAAATATTGATATTCATCTTCTCTCGTTAAAATCATCATGCGATATTTCTCATGTTTACCGTTTCTCAACCTTACCATTATCTCAGTAATATATAATTTCTCTCTAGTAATCTAATTTCTAGTAAGATAAGATAAAGATAAGATAATAAAAGATGGAAACTTACAAGTTATTTGTAACAAATTGTAATAAACATTTTGTTTTCTCTATCTTTATTTTATTAGACTATATTCTAAATGTTATAAATTCTAACTAGTAGCACTTTGTTATAATTTTTACGATTGATCATAAAACTTGATTGCATAAATGTAGTCGTAATTTGTAACGTACCTTTTTCATTTTTTTGAAAAAATAATGATGGCTTTCTATATTAAAAAATATTATTTATTTTACAAAATTTTATCAAAGCTAACAAATAAAATTATTGAGATGCGACATAATTTTATACACATATACATTTATAAAAAGGAAGAGTGTTTATTATTTACGTACATAAATATGTAACATTAAAGAATGAAATAACTGAACGTAATATCCAATACAAGGCATTATCATAATACAAAAACAAAAGCATACTTCTGCAAATATGAAAAATTGATTATTGTAATCGCAAACAGATAACACATTGCCAAGATCTTATCACAAAAGTCTCACATAAATCCTTCTTTTACGTCTCACGTAGAGTGGCTGGTACGGCAGGAGCGATAGTAACTTGCCCGCTCGAAGTAGTGAAGACCCGATTGCAGTCGTCGTCTTCCGGTTTTCATCCGCCGCCAGTAAGCAAAGAATTTACATCCGGCCATCCCACGTGCAAGGGCTCGCCGACGCCTGAACAACGCAGGAGGCTATGCACTGGATATCCCAGGTAAAAAATAAGTCTAATTTTTTTATATAATTATATAATTTAATTATATAAGTATCTATAATTACGCGCACGCGCGTTTTTATAAAATTGTCATTAGATTCTTCATTGAAAAATATCATCAATAATTGTATCGATCAAATCTAGAAATTTTGCATCACGTGTTGAGATCGCGCGCGTATAAAAGTTGAACACTATGAACGGATATGCAGTCTGACAATGAGAGGAAAGTGTATTTATTCGGAAACTTAGCTTTCTCTCTTTCTCTTTCATGTTCAGATATTCCAGCCACTTCGTGGCCCTCTCGCATTTCGGCGTCTCGACCTCGCCTCCGAATTCTTCCCGAGACGCGCCGGGCATCTATCAGTGTTTAAGGTATATTATCAAGAATGAGGGAGCACGAGGATTATTCAAAGGTCTCGGTCCTAATCTCATCGGTGTGGCACCGTCCAGAGCTATCTACTTCTGTGCGTACTCCAAGAGCAAAGTCGCATTCAACGCGATTCTACCTCCCGACACACCGATCGTTCATGTTTTCTCCGCGTCCTGCGCTGGTAAGATTACGTTATTTTAATAGTATTAAGCTGAATACACTGTCTATTACATATTAAAATCCTCGTATATATCTGAGATTGAGTTTTACATCTACATATATACGAACAAGCGGCTTTAATAATCGAGTCGCTTCTGGATAATATAATATCGTTCTTGTCTTTTCCGTGTTCTACCCTGATAAGATAATGCTTTATTATGTTTATCATACTCGAATACATTAACTCATTAAGGTTCTCGTTTTTTGCAATTGCATCTTTTAGTGCATTGGCTCGACTCGCATTTTCTATCTTTAAATAAATTTGAATTTTAATCAAATGGGAACAAGCGACAATTTTTTAACTTGGCAAATATACTTTTTTTTAGCTATAATTTTTTTAACGTTTTTTCTTTTTTTTTACGTGCTTTATATATACTACATTGTGTTAGTATATACTTTAACAAATATATAAATATATATACATATAATAAAATTATAAATGATTATACATAGATTAACAAATTGTGATCTATTCTATCTTATTTTTCATGTTTCATGGTTTAAAATGTTGAAAAATTTCAAAGCCAATAATGAACTGATGCAAAATTATTTTACTTGACGATTTCATTGTTAAGTACTCTTTTCTAAGTTCTTACAATAGTTTATTACAGTTATCAATTTTTATTACACTAAAACATTTACCGATTGACATCCTTTGTTTTATTATTTATTTAAAAATTCTACAGTTTTCATACGTTGACCCACATTTTTTGCCGATGCAAATATAGATTCAATATATAAGCGAAAATTGATTTTAATCACTTCTATTCCATTTTCTCTCTTTCTCTCATGACAATTTTAATTATTCATATATTTTCTGTATTGTGTCCTGATGGAAACTGCTAAATTGTAATTTTTTTCTACATATTTTACATTTTTCTTTAAATAATCCTACAAAATAAGCTGCATCGTCTATCAATTAACAATTATTGATAATTTCACAATATAATATAATAATATTATGCAGAAATATTATCGAATACAACAATAATGTATTAATCCATTGATTGACCATTATATGGGTCAATCGTTTATACAGCACGACTTATTACATCGTGATCGTTAAGACGATATTACATATTAATCTTTTCGTATCGCTTACTTTAAACTAGCTCGTGTTTTTGCTTGCGAAACATCACACGTTGCGTATGCATAACCGCTTAAAATTATACTACGGCGCATATTATAAGTACCACTACTCTTATATCCCTCGTGGCTATTTTCCATTGATTAGCTATTTTCGTATCGTTTAGCGGGGGATAAACTATTTTTTCAAGTAATCACGACGCAATAACCGTAAGATAAGAGTGGATAATTATAATATATTATCTCTCAAAAACAAATATAGCTGTCTTATGAATAGCTTTTTACATTAAATTGTAATATATTTCATATTCTCTTTCTATCGTGCGTAGATTTTGAAAAATTTAATCTTTTATTTCGAATGACAAAAATATATCGTGTATGAATAATTTAACTTTTAGAAAGGTTTAATTTGCTTATCGACATATTAATCTCTCGATTGAAAGAAATGTCATGGCAAAGTTTTTTTGATTAAAATCTCTGTTAAACTCAATTTAAAGTTAAAAGCAAAATTTTGCTATCCCGAAAACTTAATTCATAAATAAAAAACTAGGCTATTTGGAAAATTTTTTTAAAGAAAATTTAATCTGAAATTTATTAATGAATGTATCTTTAAAATATTTTTTATTGAATCTAGAATATTCTATAAAGTATGGACCGAATTAGATTTTTTTTTAAATTTAATCTCATATATTGCATGCGCTGTATTATCTCATTACAAGAATCTCATCACAATTTTTCTGATTTATATTCTTATAGCATAATGCGTTAACCTTACTGATAAAACAGAGAAAAAGAATAGAAAGAGCTGCAAATATATCCATATGATAGTATCGCATGTTGCACTGTCGTGTTGTTTCCCTTCAGCAAATCCAATCACCGGAGTAACGATAGATGCATGATCATCTAACGTCCAATGAGAGGAAAAATATTTTGCGCGTCATTCACGCGTCATTCACGCGTTTATCTTTAATGAATTTATCGAAGTACGGACGTTTCTTGTTGCGATTCTTTGATGCACAGCTCGAACTCCCCTGATGTCGATAACCTTCGAAGACATAGATATTCGCAGGCACAATTACTCTTTACTTTTGATTACCACCAATCTTTGTTCATTCATCGAATTTTTTAGTAGGTAGTATCACTCGAATAAAATTCTTTTTGCTTATAATATAATAGAGTATAACAGTTGTAAAATATTCCTTCTATTTAACAAGTCGTTAACAATATGACGGATCGTCAGCTTTTGTTGATGAGAATTTTTTAAAAAAACTTGCTAAAGATAAGATTAAATTTTTAAAACTCAATCAGTCTTATGTTATACATTTGAATATAAAACTACTAAAGCTATACAATATTACTAATATAGAAGATGATGATATAAATTATGGATACACAATAAAGAATTTGATAGCTTGAATATTAAGCGTTTTAAGAATCGAAAAATTAATATCGAAGAAATTTTAAATCTTAATTACAAATTAATAATAAAGAAAATAATGAAGAAATGTTATATTGTATCTTTCAAGTAATGTACGAGTAGCAGTAGATTAACAAGTGTTTCAGAGATAATCAGAATAATTCATGTGTAATGAAGTATCATCATACACAGATAAGTAACGCAAAAATGTTCTAAATATATTTTTGTTATCCGTATACTAGCTTTTCTGACATTCTCGGAGGCGGAAAATGCGCATAGAGCACTTAATAGAGTGTTCTCAAGACTAAACAATCCAATTAACCATTATCTGAATAAATATTTCTAGTCTAATTTCTAAATATAAGGCTTATTGTTATCTCGTGAGCTCAGTATTCCGCTTGTGTAACGCCGAACTGTGCAGAGAACGTAGCTTGAATAAAAAAAGCAAAAATTGGTCACGTGACGAATTAACTTAATAATCCCATGTGCCTCTTTTACGTACGTTATCGTATCTCATTTACCTCGTTTTACTTCGAGATTCTCGCTCGAAATAGCCGCGTCCCACGAAAACGAAAACGACGAAGGGTAATGTTGCATAACGCGGCAATAGACTTTACAATGCGCACTTTGTACATTCCTCGTTTTACAATTATAACACTCATTGATATTATCGCATTTGAGCAGAACGCGCTTTCTTTTACTTATGCATGCAGAAATTTTACGCATTTTTTTGCTTGTTTAAGAACACTCGGTACATTATGGTCAATAAGGCGAGCTATATAAGAAGTTATTCATGCGGAATATATTGCACTTTGACCAGATAAGAATGACGATCCGCTCACTGTAGATCTGTTCGCAGGGGAGCCATGCGTTGGGCGCGTGTGTCTCTTCTTCTCGATACAATTGTTTATCAATTGCTTTTACGTAAGCACAGCCTACTCAAGATTTTTTTTTTCAACCGCAGATTCTTTCACTCGTTGAGACTTAAACCTTAGTAAAACTTTGATTTTACGCTATACTCTGTCGCAATTTCTCGATTCTCGATATCAAACAATCAGTTTTTATATAAAGGGGATTCTCTAAAAAAAATATATAGATTATTATATAAGCTAAGCAGGACAAAGTTTTTGTCGTATAAATACAATTTTGAAAACACATTTAAGAGAGAAAGAGAGAGAGAGAGAGATTTAACACAAGATAATTAAAAATAGCACTTTCATTCTTGTTAAAATAAAATGAAAGTAATATGACAGTTTTCAAAAATTTGTCAAATTTTGTGTCAAATACGTTTCAAGTCAAAAGTCTGTTAAATTAAGTGATAAAAGTTATCACTTTCTTAATCGGTAAATTACGATAATTTTATTTTTTGATTTTATTTTTAAATACGTCTTTTAAAATATCTCGTATACGAGATTAATATCTCATTAATTTTAAGAGACATAAAATCTAACTTGGATTAAAATTAACTTGTTAATAGCAACTTACATCTTTATCATTATATAAATCGCCCGTAATAATTTAAAAAAAATATCCGTCAATAAATAAAAAGAAAAGAAATTCCACTTTATTTTTATATGTTACAAATTGCGATAATGCAACGGCAACGTTGCAATAACAGCTTCAATATTCTTAATTTTTTATTTCTGTTTGCATTTTGTCAAACATTAATTGATGATCAGCTGTAGCAATTGTTTAGATCCTAGAATCTAATCTCTAGCACAATTACTTCATTGACGGTTGAATGTCATTTGTATCATTCACATCTCGCATCTGTGTGAAGCTATGTATATGCCTTGGCTGTGAATATAATGTTATAACACGTGTACGTGATATTTACAAAGATAAATACATAAAGCATTATATAAAGTCATGCGAGTATATGCCTTCAGATCAATTTTAATGGATCCAGGACTCTCCTAATAATTCCTACCAGTGTTTGTCTTTGGTAGCTCGTAACGGCTCTCCTATAATCATTTTTTTTTTTTTTTAACAGGCTCAAATTAGCCTGAAAATAGATCAAGATAACGGATAGACTGGCGCGTATTGCAAATAGTGATAGAGGACTACTAAAAAAAGAAAGACAATATATAGTTTATATATTGCCTCAATAAGACAGTTTATTAAAATGCATAATTTTTTAGAAATGTTGTGTGGTGTTAAAAAATTTGATAGAACAATTTATTTTAGAAGACATTTTGTTTGTTACGTATTATGTTATTATTGATTAAAAGATACAAATATATCATTTATTTATTTATATCTAACAATTATATCTATACAATATAATAATCAAGTTAATTATTACAAAAAGATCACGTGTCATTAAGCTAATAGTGGAATTTTATTATTCCTTTAAATAGATATTCCTATTTGATGTCAATATTTAGCTTTTCTTTGTATATATTTTTCAAATAACTTAATTAATTAATTTATTAAATTAAACTTAACAAACGCATTTAATCGAAAATATGCAGTGAAAATCTACGTCTTACATTTTTTCTTTTTTTTATTTTTCTCCGCGATATTTCTTTAAATTTAAGATGTTTTAATAAATCTGTCGTTAGAACGCACTTTTGTTAAACTTTTTTTAACGGAAAGCGCATTTTTATCGGCGCCAAGATGTTATTCGATCTGTGTTGATTTCATCATCATTCACGGATTCCACTGAGCGATTATAATTCGAATGCCTATACATGATACCATGATATATCATTTAACCGGAAATCAGCGTAAAAACAAACGATAAAGATTGCCTCAAACGATCACGTTTAAATTCACATTTAATTTCTTCGAAGCAGATCGTACATATATAATGTTTTTTTTTTTATATTGTCAGTACTTACTAAATCTAAAAGATATATATAATATTTATATATATAATATTTTTATTTTTATTTAAAGTTAACTCGAAAAACAAAATGTTATACATTAAATATTGAAATCACTGCTATTGAGAGGGAGGGCATGTTCTATTTTGATAGACTAAAAATAGGAGTTACTTTTGAATTTTTTTAAAGAAATTAATTAAAATAAAATATTTGCTTTTATTTAAAGCTGTATCTCTTTAACTGTATGTGTGTGCTTTTGAGAATTGTTTAAACACGATTCGTATACATATAATTAATTAAGATGACGGTAACCGCAATAATGGACATATTTTGCGGCGACTCCAAAGCTACCTTAATTATATACTAATCGAATTTAAAATATTCATAAAAACAGTTAGATACTTTTGAATAAAAAAAATTTATTTAATTTTAATTATTAATTTTTTTCAAAAAAAATTTATCACATATATACATATATATATATTTGTCACATATAATTTATTTTTAGCCCCTTCACAAAAATATGTTCCCCCTTAATATGTCAAATAAATATTTGAATCTAGAATTAAAATATAATTAAAATATAATTAAAATATAGATATATATGCGCAACATAAGAACTGTATATGTTTGCAAATGAAAGAATGTATAAGAATAGTGTAAGAATGACATAATTTATAAGGTTCACACACATTATAGATACGACTTCATATATTTAAAGAGAGAATGAGAGGCTTACACATAATATCGATTTTCTACAGCCAACCTTGAGTTGTTTTTTGGATTTAGGAAGTCACGCCCAGATGAATTCGACGATCTTCCTTCTTTCTCTTCCCTTCTTTTTTTCTTCTCCGTCTTTCCCTTTCCTCCCTTCTTCTCCCTCTTCTCGTCTGTCGCGCCGAGCCGTTTCGCCGGCAAGCAAGAGAGAGCCTCTCCGACAGCGTATTGCTATTTTTAGCCATCCTCACCACGTAATTCAATGCCCGGTCTTCCACACGCTTTGCGGTCGTACGAACGTAAAGCGACAATAGCTCTATCGTCGAAGAATCGTACACCGCGCCGGCCGCAACGGTGCAACCGGAATTGCATCATGATTGATGATAATGCATGATCAGTAATACAGAGCGGCTCTCTCGTGCATGTTTTTTCGACGCGTTGTTTTCGCATCGAATGATTCAATTATGATGGTAAATAGCGCCGTTTGAAGCCCGGTACGTCTCATTCGACACGACATCGCATTTGCTTACGCAGCTTCCTCCTAAAATTTCTTTAATCTTTTTTTTTTAGATAGTGTGTAAAGAGAGACAAGCTGGTGAACTTAATATCAAATTCCAAAACTCCAATAGATCTTAAATTTTAATAACCCAATCCGTTTATCAAGAATCATGTTCTAATACATTTAATGCTCTTGAATATTTACAAGTAACACGAATATATTATTTTAAAATAAAGTTTAATAATCGCGAGAGGCTAATATGTATATATATATAATTACAATTTATTTTTCCTTTAAATATTACGTAGTTTCGCGATTATAACAATTGTTTATGCCACATTTAGACTCGAGTGCACTTGAATTCTCATACTGATAGGATATTGATATCACGAAACATTTACTATATTGAAGAAATTAAAGTTTATGTGGATAGTAATCACATTTTCCTGGCAATCTTGAATTAATTTTTTTTTTTACTATATGATTGATTATTAAAGAGACGCGATTAAATATATATATATGTATACATATATTTAAATATATACATTTAAAAAATTATGAAACATATTTTTCTACAGCGTTTCTTTTGAGTGCATCTTTACTGCGTAGTACAGATTTTGCTTTTTTTTCGAAACATACATAGAGTGTGCATTTTCGAATATTATAGATTATATCATATTCACGTATTTGAGTGAGATATGTAACATGAAATTGCAACAGAATTTTATACTTGTGAAATAGTCGCATTTATTTTTAAATGCGCCAGCAAATCAGTGATCAGATTGAGAAAATTTTCTTCAAGCTTTTCTCTAACAATCGTTTTTAACAACTTTTCTTCAAGCTTTTCTCTAACAATTGCTTTTAAACAATTTCTCTGCGAAATTGGTATCTCTGAATATTTATGCTATCAATCTTCTCTGCGTTCTCTCAATTTTTATATTTCTCGATTTAAATTAATTTTTTCAACACAAAATTTTAAGTTTCGCATCGAATGTAACTTTAGATAGCGTAAAAGAAGTAAATAAAACGTAAACAAGTTGTCATTAGTGGAATAAAGTGCATGTTATACGACGTATAGTATTCTCGATTGCGTAACACGAGTCTCGTGCATTATTCACATGTCTTCGGTGATACACGCTGTAGCACAAATGATGCGATGCCCTGGCGATCTTTCACAAAATCGGGTTAATGAAAACAGCAAATCTATTATACAATGACTTTCTATACAATATAAGCAACAAAGTCGCTACGCGTATATGAAAAGAAATGGAAATCACTCTTTTACAAGTAGCCTAAGGAAAAAGATACTAACAATAAGTAAAAGTCAACTGTCATTTTTTATGATGTATAAAAATGATTAGTTAAATATTCTACATATAAGAATATGCACATACATTTACATACTAGAGTTTCCGACGCTATTTAAATTTTTACAATGCCAAACTTTATTTTGGTTATATTATCTTTTTGATTGTACGTTATATTATCAAAAGATGAATTTCTTTCCGATGAGAATATTATTAAAGAGAAAACTTTTTTATGGTTACTTAAAAATACTGCACTGCACTCTTCCAAAGTACTTTCTCTCGCACTATTACCAAATAAGAAATTTAAGAGAGAGAGAGAGAGAGAGAGAGAGAGAGGAAGAAATAATGTAGGAAGTAATATACTGCAGAGAAAGAGAGACATTCTTTAGCAGGGTTTTAATTTCCTTCGCGTGAGAATCAAAATAGTCAAAAATGAAATCAGCTTAGGAAGAAAAACGTGACACAATATATTTAAATTATATATAAACTTTTTCGCATAGAGTTATTATATTACGTACAAAATTAATTTAAAAGAAATGACTTTAGCCATACAAGTTCTTTTTTATAAGCGTTTGGAAAATTCATATTTTCTCAGTTCAGGTATTCTAAAAAAATTACTTTCTCGTAAACACATAATCGATTTTATCAATATACACACGTAGAAAATGTCAAGAACTAATATTTTGCTTCTTGCTTTAGATGTAAATTAATAAGATTTAATTTTTTTACGAAATATCTGTTAAATAATAAATTGCTATTCTAATTGAATTAATGATCTGTTGGAAAAATAAGGCATAGAGATCCATTCACACTACACAGAGCATCGTGCGGATTCAATAAACGGTCATTCACTTTGCAGGTTTCACCGCGTGTACATTGACAAATCCGATTTGGTTTGTAAAAACCAGACTACAGCTGGACCACCGATCGCAAAAAGTCACAGCAATAGAATGCATGCGGAGGATATATCAAACATCGGTAAGACAGTAGATCTTATTTCTCGTTTCGCGATTAGGAATTCGAAAAATTCGATGAAATGTGTCGTGCCATATCGATTTTTCCGAATGTATCGCATAATTCTCATATTCACGCATTCCTTAATCCTTAAATATGCGATCTCTCTCTATGATCTAAATATCTTGATACTCAAAATAAGTTACTGCATGAAAAAAGCGGCGCAAAAAGAGAAATTTCTCTTTTAAAATTTATAATAATGCTTAAGAAATAAATAACAATAAAATGGAAAGAAAATAAGTTACATATTATGAAAATAGCTATTTAAATAAACTAGAAAGAGGGAGGAGGTTCACTTTAATACAAAGTGAACGAAATGCTACAGTTATCTAAATGATAACTAAAAAGCATGTAATATTTAGTCTCAATCTAGCGTCAGAATGTATATCGCACAGTTTCATATAAGATAAAAATTCTGAATATATCGATGTAAGGTAACAGTTTAAAAAGTAGTTAAAATTTAAAGAATAATTAAAAACTAAAGTTAAATATTATACAAATATATATATATATATATATATACACATATCACCTTTTTAATAACTTTTTAATTAACATTTAACAAGAAAATTAAACCCATCGTATTTTTTACTTACATTTTCTTTTTAGACATCCTACATTTATCGCTTAAATTTTTCTAGAACCGACGATTATCTCCTTCCTCTTTCCCGATTTTTTTTTCTTTCGTAAAAACTGGCACAACTTCTCAGCATCGATCGGTTTCGCGAGGTCATCGTCGGAATTACGTCGTACTGCTCGATGAAATAATTGTACGCGGTAACAAATTAAAACAAATCCAAAACGATATAGAGGAGTGTACGAGATTAACGACGATGTTGCAAAAGCGTCGTTAGATAGATACTTAACGAATGCTAGTTGCGGCCAAGATTATTTTCTTGGTCGCGACGATGTAGATACATATATAATAATGTTTGTTGGAGCGAAATAGCATTGTCGGATTTAGAACTGATGTAATCATTCTTCAATATGTCAGATGTAGATATTGAAAAAGTTCCTTAAAATCGAAGAAATTCGGTAACTCTCAAAATTTGCGAGATACACTTCCGAATAATAATTATTACTTAATGATGATATTATAATCTTCTTGGAGATTTCTTAGATTTTTCAATCTGTCGTTTTATGTAGGTCTTGACATTTTTTTATCTCATCTTATTTAGTATAAAATATATAAACATTAAATATTTAAATAATAGAAAATAACTTTCTAGGTAAGAAGGTTATTATAAAGTAGAGAGATTATATTTATCTAATCCCTAGAGAGGGAGATTAAAAGCTACATGAAAATAATTTCTAATTTAACACGCATGATAAAGTAAATATATTCATTATTTCTCATAAAAAAAAGATGAAATGACGAGAAACTTCGCATCGACGCACAAATATTCCAACATATGAAGAAATGATTTGCTTGCCATAAGCATCGTTCTGTGGATGTGTGTTAAATCGAGATTGTTTACTTGGAAAGAGTGACTGCACAGTACATACACGTACTGAAATTGCACTCGGCATCTCGGAATTGAGCCAGTTTTAAAACTGGCGCCATCATCTACGAATAGTACATCTATGTAAAAATATCTTAAAGAATATGTTAAGTAACACTCGTGTAGTCAATAGATCTCTACATTTTCTATATTTTATTTCATCATGTCCGTACGTTATTGCGTCGACACTTTACATGTAAAATTAAAGTGAAAGTACCAATCGAAGCAAAAGTATAAAAAATGCACTGTAAGAAATTAAAAATTAACGTTTGAAAATATACATGTAAATTAAATCATAGTGATGCACAATAAATAATTCGCACATTTCACGATTTTTGGTTCTAAATTGAGAGTTGATAAGATGATTAGCTTATTTTGTATTATATTAGCTTATTAGATAGGTCTCTATATATTACTGAAATATTGTTTTATCTATTCATGATGTTCGATATCAACATCGATCTGTTATCAGCAGAAATATGAGCAGCATCTTAAATATTTTTAGCTTTCTTATCACAGATATGAATGCTCGATTTAATACTATCCTTAAATCGAGCACGCAGATGTCACATGTGTTCTCTCTTTTGGAAAGATCCCTAGATTCAAGTTTAAATACATTGCTGATAAGATGTGTTATGTCATTTTTTATCATATCACTATTATTCCATTACTCGAAGATATGTACGAAAATCGTGAATTTTACAATGATTTTTTGATACGTTAATTACATAGTAAATAGCGCTTAAACAGTAAGCATAGTCATCTTTGTATGATTGTCCTATTTACATAATATATATTTATTTCTGATGAATTATTAATATGAATTAATTATTAAATAAATTATATGGTATGTATATAAACTATTTAAAAAATCTGTACTTTAATAATTTGCTAGTCTAATTATTTAGTATCTAAACTAATTTCTTTTTTTTTTTGCAGTATCACAGAATTAGAACAAGCAGTATGATTTCAAAATTATTCATTTGCTGTTATTGCATAAATTTGAGAATCTATGCAATATTTATTTGACGATTCATAACAAACGTCGCATGCTAATGCAATTTCGAAATAAATTAGATACAAAAATATGGGCTTTAAATTTATATATATGTTTCAATTATGTGTGTGTGTTTTTTAGGGTATTCTGGGATTCTATAAAGGCATCGTGGCGTCCTACGTAGGCATAAGTGAGACTGTGATACACTTTGTGATATACGAAGCGGTGAAAACATGGCTAGCCACGCACAGATCACGAGCTTCGCAAGCAGATGACAGAAAGACGTTCCGCGACTTCATCGAATTTATGGCGGCGGGATCGTTTTCGAAAACGATAGCATCATTTGTTGCCTATCCTCACGGTAAGAGCATTATTCGTAACTACGACATACTGGTCCACATTAATTAAATTTGCTTAACTTTTCGTGTGTATTTACTTAGTCTTATTTACTTATGATTCGATATATTGATATCACTATTCGAACAGCTCATGTCAGTAGAAACTAATTTCAATCGATATTTAACAATTTTTTATTTTGTATAAATTAAGAGAATTCTATCCATTGATTACTTGAAATTATAAGTGGCATAAATATTGAAAAAAATGGTTTTTGTGCATTTATCTAGGCTATTACCACTTTTTAGAATTACTAACAAGTGGTATCTTAATTTTCATTACTGTCACGTTTGATTTTTTTCCGTGTCTAATGATGCAGATAAGTCGCAAAAGCTTCATAATGTTTTGATTTCATTGAAGAGTAGTATATATTTCTCTTCCTATATCATTGCCTTGCAGAGAAAATATTCCGAGTTGGTCTAAAGATAACGCGAGCTATCTGCGCACGCAACGCGTGCCAGACACTCGATATGCAATTACGTTTTGCATACTATTTACGAATGTTCGTGACATTTCGACATTTTGTTTGCATAAAATGATGCTCATCCATCATGCTGCATTCGCGTTTTGAAATCATATTGCAAATCAGCATTATCATGCATAGATTACGTACGCTTTCCAGCAAAACATTGGTGAATTAAACAAGAAGGAAGTATTTCCATTCAGAGAAGACCACTTGTGTCATTATATTATCGAGCCATTTCTTGATTGTTATGACAATAGGAAATCAATTTTATCATTATACGTTTCGAATGCACTTTTATTATTTGTACTTAACAAAACCATATTGTTGTCACAGAACTCTTATATAAGAATCTGTTTCCGTTACACCTATATACTATAATTATTTAAATTTTAATCTGAAAAATTGAGGGATTATTATATGAAAATCACTCTGATTTAAAGATAAAATTTTAATTTAAGTCAGTGATTAACACAATTAATTAATTAACAATAATTTTAAGTAACTATAATTTTTCACGAATTATAGGTCTTAATTTCCCAGATTAAATTTTCGATAATAATTTTACGGATTAGATGTTGGATGCGTACAATCAAAGACGGATATAACATCTTATCTTTTTCAGAGGTCGCAAGGACTCGATTACGAGAAGAAGGTACCAAATATCGAACATTTTGGCAAACTCTGAGCACCGTGTGGGCGGAGGAGGGCACGAGAGGTCTCTACCGCGGCCTCGGTACCCAGCTGATCCGGCAGATTCCGAACACCGCTATCATAATGGCAACATACGAGGCGGTGGTGTATGTGCTGACCCGACACTTCCGGCCTGTTACGGTGGCAACGTCCAGCACCGATGCGGCATCGGAATTCTACAGTGAGGCTAAGGCAAAAAGAGAGTTGGCCTAGGACTTGCTTACGGCCCCCGAGTAAAGGGCCACCCACCAATTGTTTTCCTTCTGCAGTAGGTGAATATCGCGCGTATTCGGAGTACCATCCTAAAATCTAATCGCACATCTTAGACGCAACAAGAGAGCAGCTCGACGTTGGAAACATGCTTGATGTCATAATCGTTGCTCCTGGGGTACTCAAAAAGGTACCATTGATTGCACTGTGCTCTAAAAGTATAGCAAAAAGTAGTCCTTCCTCCTTTCAGGTAGCATGTACGTACCCGAACATGGACCCGGTGTATCTTGCAGGAAAAGAAAGAGAGAGGTGAAGTTAGAGAAAGCAGATGTTGATTTAATAATGTCGCATAGACATTAGGAAGCTGAGACTTCGCTTCTCGCGAAATCGTGGATGCATATGAATGCGGAAAAAGAGCTTGTATTGTATTATCAGATTTATTCGAAATAAGGTTATTTTTTGCTCTAAAAGCCGAACTCCAGTATCCTAATCCAGAATGTGTGATGCTAATAGTCACTGTAAATTTTAGGTCTGTCTGACGAGTTTTGCTTCTGGTATTTCACGATTTGCAGTTTTTGTTTTTTTTTTCTTTTTTTTTTGCATCTTGTATGCTGTCTCTTTCACATTTTTTGTTTATAAGAACAAAATTAAAGATGAGAAAGAAGATGCAAAACTACAGATTTATTATGTAGAATACTTGTTATTATACAGTGTTCAATGGGAGTAACAAATATAATAGCAGTTTCTGATTTTGCGAATTATGCTAGATGCTTTCAAATCGCTTCAAATGTGATCGTTATATTTTCATTAGAAATCAATTATCTTACCTGGTTCTGATCTTGTAAATAATATAGATCCGCTCCTTAAAAGCTTCGACACACTTCCACTCTAGAGCTTTAGTAAGACTCGTATTGCGCGTTTGTAATATTGTGATAAGTATTTTAATATTGAATTCTATGATTAGATTTTACTAATTATTTTTTGTTCTGTTTTACTTAATTTTTAAGCAATGTTATATCAGGTAATGATTCTTGAACAATAATATCGAAAACTAACAATTATTTTATATACTGCATCTCTCTAAGAAATGTTACCAAAAATAATACATTTAAAAATTATTCCCGAAATATGTGATCTATATATAATATTATCAATGTGTGATCTATGTAATACTATGATACTATCACACATTGATAATAAATAAATTATTAAGTTCAAAAATTAAATAAAAATTATATTTACAATATTTCAGATGCTATAAATGTTGTTATAACGATCTACGTTTATAATTTCTCCAATTTATATTTGCTATACCAACAACATTTATTATATGTACGGGATAGCTTTTAAAAATTCTTGGAGTTGTATTACAGTTTACAAAAATTCTCACGTGAAGGAATTTTGTGTCTCTAAATTTTGTGTTTTGCTGCAAAAATCTGAAAAGACTCCTAAAGTGGTTTTCAATAATGCTCTTAACAACTTCGCAATTACTTATGACAGAAGTATGTAATTACATAAAAGGATTATTTGGAAGAAAAAAAATATATATGTGTATATACATACAAACAGAGAGAGGGAGAGAAAGAGAGAGAAAGAGAGAGAGAGAAGAGTGTTTAAATAATTATGTTTTGGATTTCTCTGAAATAAAATAATTCCATAAACTTTTTTAAACAGCCTCATAAATTGTACCTAAGATACAATCTCATTTTATTATAGCGACAATTCTGTTCGGTATTTTCTTAATATCACAATTTTACTACATTTTCTCATATACTTCAATAATCTGATTTTATCAGGTTTTTATCTTGTTTTCCTCGCTGATATGCGACAAGACGCAATTATTTCTTAATGAAGCAACGTATATTTTGTCAAATTTGCTCTTAGACAAAAACAACAATGTTAATGTTAGAATACCTATCATTAGCGTATGTTAGGCTGTTCTGATAGTTTCTATTTTATTTATGTAGAAAGATGTCACGCCGTTATGTACATATCGAACTATAGGCTGTAGATGTACATTTATGAACATTTATATATTAAATTAGTTAGTTATATGTATATAACATCGTATGTTGTATGATCTTTAGCAACAGAGTTAAAAAAGTATTACAAGAATTTGAAATACAATAGATATATTTAGCGTACATCTCTTACAGATCTGTTATCGGATATATGAAACAATTTTTACATTTGTCACTATTCATTTTTTGAACTATCCCGAGACATATGTCATTAGTTTTAAAATAAGGTACTAAGAAAAAGCGGATTGTTAACTTTAAAGAGATTATTGAATAGGAGATGTAAAAAGAAAACGTCAATTTTTCCATTTTATTTCGAGCAAATACTGTAAGAATCGTTAAAAGACAATTTCTCTTAATTTATCCAGTTTTCATTTTTATGTAATTTTCCCTCGTTTTTTTTCTCGTTGAAGTATAATGAAAGATTACAATTTTAATCTCTAAAATGTTTAATCTCTAAACAATTTACGATAATATACTTAATATTATATTATAATATATTTCCAAATGCGTGCTATTTCATTACATTTTTATCAATTATTAATATATGATATGATTGTTTCTGCACAATGGCTAATTTTCTGATATTGAAATACAAAGTAAACATTTTATATCAACATTTTAGAGTTAAAATATATATGTTTCGCGCACACAGTTTTATAGTGTTCAAAAACTTATACTATATATCATTTTCTGAAACCATACTTATGTTTGCACTCGACCAGTCGATAGTTGATTTATACCATGGTTTCGATCAAGAGTACCGAAAATTATGTTCTGAATTACAATAATTAAAATATATGCGTATATTTTACCAATTTTGTAGGAAAATCTTTCTCTATACGTAAAGAAAAAAAGCTGTGATTTTATTTTACCTATTATCAGTGGAGCTTGGCGCTTAGCAATTAAACAACATGACAAATTATGCAATGTTTATATAGAGTTTATATGCGCTGTTCTATAAGTCGCATAAATTTAGAGAGATAATAAACAAAAAGTAAAAATTTTAGAAATAAAAAATTGCACTTGATTTTTGCTAGTCTTTAAGTTTAAGATAAATTTTAATAAAAATGTATAGTAAAAATATAATTATATTGATAAAATTAATATCGAGAATTAAGAAGCTTGTGACAAATGAATTGTTTAATTCAGTGATTAATTTTAATTCGCCCAATGTCTAAGAGAAATATGCGACTTCTAGAACATCTTATGTGATTGATATATTAACTGTTAATATCTTGTTGAGATTTCATTATACTGTTGTTAATTGTAAATGTATGCGCAAGGAATGCAGATACTAAGTGCCAGGTTGTTAGTCATTACATAAGAATATCACCCATCTCTTAAAAGGATTGTAAAAGAATAGAAGAATCAGATGTCAAGTTGTAAAGTGTGTACAGATATTAGATAGAGAGTCATTATTGGAATTAAACAATGAATTTTTCTAACGAAGTTGGAGAGACGAGAGACGACAAAAATGCAAAGAGAATGAGAGAATGAGAGAAAGAGAGAGAAAGTTTCGTGTATTCACGAGAAGCGAGCGTTTCGTTAAAGACTGATGTTGTACAATTACTTAGCATAGTGTGAGAAAATTATTGTGTATATAAATATATATACAGGGTCCTGTATAACTGGGGTAACATCTCTTTGAAAAGAATTACGAATAATCTAAGTTTCTGAAAATTATATATAAACAAATGTTAAGCTCTTACATGTTTATTTTTCTAAAATTTTTTATTATCAATTCATATTCTGATGGACTACTGAAATGAATTCAATAATTCAGTACAAAAGATTATTCAAATTTGTCCAAGTTTAATGAAGAGGAAGGATCGTTAATTTTCCATTTTGCAAAATCGATTTTCTCAGAAACCTCGCATGAAAATTTTGTTTTATAATTTCAATTTATTTTTTATGTAAAAAATCATTACCCTTGCTAGATTGTAACAACAATTGCAGGGTACTCTGTATATGAATATTATCTTATGATACCTTGTAAGACACAGCTGTAATGTACGGATAAATGAAATCTATGTGTATATAAATATCCCAATAAAAGTAAAACATAATGTTACGTGTTGTTAGCCTACCATGATACGTGGAATAAATTTTTCTAAAGTAAAAGTACAACAAAAGCATGAAATGAATAAGGAATGCAAAAATTTTATCTAGTACATTAATAGCATTATATTTGTTTTCACATTTTTAGTTTTAATACCCATTACAATAGATTTATTTTAATGATAATAAATTAAAGTTTGATTTATTACATTGACATTATATGTTTCTTTTGTGTGTGGATACTCTATAAATGTTAAATATAATTAATAGTTTTTTTTTCAGATATCTACAGACTCAATTTTGGAATAAGAGGCTTAAGGATATCGAAATAGATAAAAAAATGAGAATTTCTTTTTTTTGATTTTGTATTTATATTTGAAATAAATAATCGGGATACATATATATATATATATATATATATATATGTATGTATGTATAAAGTATATATGTACGCTTGATTTATTTTCAACGGATAATTCTTCCTTTCCTTTATTTTCCGCGAAAATTTTGAAGATCTATCTCTTCAGGCAGCGTCGATCTATCGAAATTCGATACCTTGTCGATCTATCGAAACTCGAAGTCGATCACACGTCAGAGCAAAATGGTGGCCGCGTAGTGGCACGTAGCTGGTTGTATTGTGTTTCTCGCGGATTACCTCTCTGTATCAATGGCAGTTTCGAACGATGACGTGATGATGAATAACATGGCTCACGCGGAGCGAATCGTGGACGACGAGTGCCGCATCTGCCTCAAGCCCTGCACGGAGACGTGTCAGCTGTTCCGCAACGGAATACCGGAGAAGCTGATGGCGATCGCCGCCGTGCAGGTTAGTTTTCGCTCGCTTGATTTCGAATCGCCACTGCATCGCACTCCGAAATACATATCTTCGTCACGATCTTGAACGCGAGCGCTTTCCAGCGTTATTTTTATTTGTTATTCCGACACGTTGTTTCGAAGGTAAACGAATATCGTTGTTCTTCATCAATTCATCAATGTTAATTTTGTTATTTTTTTCTAAAATAATATTTTTACAAGGTTGAACTAACTGGAGGTCTTCGCAATTTGCAGGTGGAGGAGGGAGATGGTCTTCCAGCTTTTATTTGTTTATCCTGCAACCATCTCCTCGACATGTCCTATGCCTTTAAATGCCAGATTCAAGATTCCGATATGAGGCTACGTCAGATGCTGAAATCGCAGGTTCGGCCTATGCTGCACGACAAACACGCGAAGGATGCCACAACAATGGTCAAACATATAATTACAAATCTATCCAATGTAGTCTCCTGTGAAAAAGACAATGTTGTAGAACAGAAAATCTATACACATCATGATATTGTTACATTTGATAATACCAGCATTCAATCTGATGCAATAATTAACAACGAATCTTGCATGCATGACGAATTTATACAGAAGACGGAGGAAATTACAGAACCAAATGAAAAAGATGTGCAGTATGATATGCTCAAAGAGAATGTACATAACACTGAAATAATAGAAGTAGCTTTATGTCACGAGGCACACATGGATGATGCGCTTACCGATCAGTCAAATCGATTGTCTGGCTCGCCAACGGATGACAGATGCATCAAGCAGGAACAATTAATATTAGCTGAGGATAACGAGACACTGGAATGTTTGACGGACGAAAATAGAGAAGACACATTAAAGATCGAAGTTAAGAACGATGTGTCGTTGGAGGATTTCAATAATCACGATGTTTCGAAGCAGATTACGATGTTGGAAACGGACAACCAAGATATGAAAAGCGTTATAAACTGCAGTGACGATGAAGAGAAGCCACTGATAAGTAGGACAATCAGACATCACAGATGTTCGCTTTGCTTGAGATCGTTTTCGACGAAAGTGGCGTTACAGCGACATATGATTGTACACAAACACAAACATAAACACAAAACGAAACTGCGTTATGTGTGTTATGTATGTGACAAGCAATTCTCGAGCATTGCTAAGTTGAAGAGCCATGTGCTTAACAGTCATGACAGTCAGACGGTGGATGATAAAACGACGCAAGTAACTAATGAAGATAAAAAAGTTAAAACATCGGCAAAAGTTACTAGAAGCGGCAACGTGTTGGACGGCACGAGAGAGGAGAAGAAAAACTTTAAATTCGCATGCAAAGTTTGCTCAAAACAATTCATATATCAAAAGTCTTTTCTATCTCATGCCAAAACGCATCCTGAATATAATGAGGAAACTTCGGGTGACGTATTCGATCAGTATGCAAATAAGACAACGACTGAGCAGAAGGAGAGGACACCAACGTTCAGAGAAAATGAATCCGAGGAAGAGGAGGAAGAAGAGGACGACGACGACAGCGATCTGCCGATCGAAAGTCTACAATGCACGCAGTGCGGTAAGCTTTTCGCCACAAAGAGGAACCTGAAGAGGCACATCTCGACGCATAGCGGCTTGAAATTCAATTGCTCGACCTGTGGGAAAGGGTTCTCACGGATTGACAAGCTGAAGGATCACGAACAATCGAAACATAAGGAGGAAATATTCGGCAACACTGACGACGAGGATGATGACGATGAGGATAATGAGAACAAAGTCAACGAAAATTCTGAGAGTCGGAAGAAGGCAAGTTTGTCTCTATAATATCATTTATAAATTTTGTACACTTTTTTTTCCCCCCATTTGAAAGCATTAATGAAAAGTTACCGTTTATTCGCGTGTTCAATAATAAAAATTATTTGCATCTCTAATAAAAGTATAATTCTAACGAGATTGCTAAGATATACAAGATCTTATTACAGGACCGACACAACAGGCCGCACAAATGTGCACTCTGTCCGAAGGCGTTCGCGCAGGCTCAATCTCTGGCGAATCATGTGGAGAGGCACAAGCGAGTGAAGGACACGCAGAAGCGATTTCTCTGCGAGAAGTGCAGCAAGTGCTTCGCCCAGAGCGGTTCCCTAGTGGCGCATATGCGCACACACACCGGCATCAAGCCGTACGTGTGTAACACGTGCAGTCGCGCTTTTACCAAAAGCACATACCTACAGCTGCATTTGAGGACCCACAGCGGTGAGAAACCTTACATCTGCCAATACTGTAGCAGAGCGTTCGCCCGAGCCAACACCCTAGCGCGACACATCACGATGCACACCGGTGAGGCCAAGTATCATTGCAACGTCTGCGCCAAGTCTTTCCGACGACTGACCTCGCTGAATGAGCACACCTACACGCATACCGGTCAGCGACCTTACGTGTGCAAGCTCTGCACCAAAAGCTACAACAATGCCGGATCACTGTACGCCCACACGAAGAAGTGCAAAGCGCAGCAGCTGTCCGGCTCGACGACGGCCACGTTCGCGGTCTCCGCGACGGATAACACGCCGCAGCAGAACGACACGTCCATGCCCCAGCTATTGATCTACTCTCAGAGAAAGCTGGTGGAGGAGGCGACGGTAGGTCAAGTCGTATCCACGCCACAATATGGCGTAATGATGGCGAATGTGCACAATCAGAAAACCGTGCCTGCCAACGTGATTCAACCGTTCGCTGTAGAGGATCCAAGTGTGTACAATTCGAAACAGTTCAAGAACCCGTATTACACTATTTATCCGAACATGTAACGATGATCGCCGATCATGTCTGATTGATTCTTTGATTACCTTTGTCCTTTTAATTTTTATTCCATTTTGATCCGTGCAGTTTTTAGACGCTAAAAGCTAATTAAATCAATTGTCTAGCGCAATATTATGATAAAAAGTAGAAAAAAAGGAGGGGGAGGGGGAACTAAACAAATGTCAGTAGGCCTGGAAAGCTCCAGAAATTAATTAAATAAAATGCATATTCAAATTTATTTATTTTAGCATGTATAGAAGAAGGAGATTACGTGCAAATAATGATTCAAAAATCTAATTCATTAATAATAAAAAAAATATCTCTTTGTTTATATACAAAAAATTAGAATCTAATATATGTATATTAGTCAACGAATTATACTAACGAACATATTACTGTGAAAAAATTCGTTAAATGATGTGTATCTTTGAACATTAGGCATGAAAATACAGTTATATCTTATGGATAACTCAGGTTACAAAAGGTTACAAAAAAATTAGAAGTTTTTGAAATGACAATGTACAAAATAGTATGCCGTTAAAATAAATTAGAAGGAAATAAGTTAGGAATATCAGTAAATATATTCACGAAAACTTGTATAAATAGATTCATGGATGTAAGAAAATTAGCTGGACCAGCTATAAAATGTCTAATAATACATTGACTGCCATAGTCATCATCGGTGACCGGCGTCTTGTCTTTTCAGTGGCGCTTCGTGGTCACTGATGACCGGTGAAATCAAATTTTTTTAAATGCTTGCAAATGGATGTCTCATCGAATAATATATAAAATAAAATATTATAATCGAATAATAATAATATTAATATAATTAATTAATTAATATTTATGATAATGAAAATTCCACTTTGACATACACGGTAAGACATAAAAAATTCACTGGGCAGTCAATGTGTTAGCATAGAAAGGACGCGAAATGCAGTTAAAAAGAAAAGACGAAGTAACAAACCTATGATCGGTCACGCATATATATGATTTAACTTTCAATGTACCGAGTAAAACAATATTCGGAACAACTTGGAGTCATGTAAGTACAATAAATTATACAACATTTTTATATGACAAAATGCCTTCATGTTTTTCGTTTTTGAGCGTAAAAACAACGCTACAGGCTATAAAACTACAGTACGAATAGAATTGGAAAAATAGTAAAAACAACGTTTTTTTATTTATAATAAAATTACACCAGCAGATTAACTTAGAATATTACGTTTGTTTAACGCGCCGCACAAATTATAGTCGGTCCAATTATTTCTTATATCCATAAATAAATTGTGTAATATTTTGAGTGGGTAATTATGTTTAAACAGTTTTTTAATTAGGAATGTATACTTGATATATAAAACGCCCATACAGCATGTCTCAGCATTATTATACAAAATTAAAACGACATATGTTTTAATTCAAGGTCGATTTTTACTTAGCAATAATTTGATGAGGTATATCTCACAGAAAAAGAATAGTTATATAAATATCTGTTAAAGCAAGATATATATTTATGTATATGAAGTACGTTAAAAAGCGAACTTCTGATATTCTGATTATTAAAACAAATCGATATTAAATTTGTCAAAAAATAAGTTATTTAACTTTTAGCTAATAATGATAGAACAGTATGTCCTGTATGATCATAGATGTAAAATCTTTAATCTTTAGCATGTGAAGACTGGAATATAAATCGTACTAAGATGAGAGTAAACGATTATGAAACCTACTTGATAAAAAATATTTTTGCTGAAATTATTGTTAACATCAAATACGTCCTGTAAAAAATTCATTTTACATTATATTTTTATTGTAATTATGTACAACATTGTGGTAATCGATTTTCATACGATATTCACATAAAGCGTAATGTACAGCGTGTTCTCAAAAAGATTGAATATAAATATATGCATATATATATGTAAATAGTTTAAAATAAATTATATTGCGTAAAAAAAAAATATTTGTAAAAAAGAAATAGCAGATGTCCCAAAAATGGCTTGCTTATATTTTTATGCAACATGATGGACGTCGATAAGGCTCTAATACAATGCAATATTTTATAATAAAGTTTATAAAAAAATAATCGAAAATTATATATATGTTCTTATCCTCGGCAAAGTGTCGCTCATAAAAGTAACAATTAAGTATTTGTAAAATTTAATGAAAATAGTTGGAAAATGTTTGGAATTATTAACATAAATTTAAAAATTGCTAATTCAAAAATACTATTTTTGTCAATGCTCTTTAATTTATACGTATATATTTTAATCAAACCAAAATGTCATTATTTTATTTTGAATTTATTAACGAAGTGTATACCAATAATACTTAATATAATTTTTATTTAATATTACACATATTTATATTTCTAAAAATATAACTTTTTTGGAAAAATTGTACTTTTTTTGCACAAAATCTGAGACATCTATATGGTACAATAAGACATGAAAATCTTTTATTTTTAATATTCTATAACATTTACAGCTTATAAAAATTAAAACAGGATAAATGGCAACATTTTTCTATCCCATTCATGTTCTATTGTCAGACTTTTTAAAATACGAAAAGCTTGACTTATACTAGTTGAAGCATTTTAAAATACGATAAGCTTGTCTTATACTACTTGAAGCATTTTAAAATACGATAAACTTGACTATTAACGAAGTGACCAATAATATACTCATAATTTTTATTTAATATTACACGTATTTATATTTCTAAAAATATAACTTTCTTGGTTTGGAAAAATTGGATTCTTTTTGCGCGAAATCTGAGACATTTATATGATACAATAAGACATGAAAATCTTTTATTTTTAATATTCTATAACATATTAATATAGCTTATAAAAATTAAAACAGGATAAATACCAACATTTTTCTATTCCATTCATGTTCTATTGCCAGACTTTTTAAAATACGAAAAGCTTGACTTATACTACTTGAAGCATTTTTAAATTTTTAAATGCGATAAGCTTGATTTATACTACTTGAACCTTAAGTGCTGTTTATAGATTTTCCTCAGAGATTCGGAAACGTCGCCAATTTCTAACATGAAAGAAAAATGATCGCCCGCTGTTTTCGGGCGCGGAAATATTAAATTGTATTCCTGCGGGTCCTCAGGACCAAAAGGCGATGCAAGGCCGCGGGGGGTGTCCGAGATCACTAACCAATATTTAATCAACTTTGCAGGAGAATATTATTCTCCGGACAAATCAAGGACATATGTATCAGGCCACTAAGGGGAGACCGACACGTTCGTGTATATCAAAGACATACACATGTTCTATGTACACGTCGCTTCCTCAGCGAACAGTGGCGTAATCCTAGTGGAAGTAATCCTCGCGTTTTCTTCAAACTGAGAAATTATAAAAAATTATAAAATCATTTTTTTATCTTTCTTATTGATTTAAATAATGTTTGAAAAATCGAAACAAAGGGAATGAATAAAGAAATATATCAGTTACAATTATATAATTTACATGCGAAAAATATTGATCAATTCTTATTATACGCGAGTGTTATTAATTTAATTTTCTAAGTTAAAAAAAAAAAAGTAAAAAAGATATTTTTCTGATTTTATAATTTATATGCGAAATGTTTATTTTATCTGAGCTTGTAATATTAATTTTATCTGAATTATTTTCCAAAATTACGTATTTTTTTAAGCTAGCATATTATATTGTTTGCTGAGATTGATGAGACTGTACTTTCTACATCTATTCTGATATTTTGTTTATACAATTTTATTCGAAAAGATACGCCTATGTAACATTTGATTGTGTATACGTGTGATCGCCCAGCAGCGTGCGACACACGTTCCGCGTGCCGGGAACGGGATTCCCTTGGGATAAGATTCAGGGAAGAGGGTGGAACATCGCGACTGCTCTCATCGTGGCACTCTCTCTCGTGAGAACAAGTGCAAAACAAATGTCGCACAGGAGTCGGTCGGCCGATGCGTACCGTCGTGCCAGTCCCGTGTAAATTGTTTCTCTAGGTTGAAATAAATCATATGTTCTCTTACCCCTCTCGACTATCTCACTTACACCGTGCGAAAGATGTGAGAAATTTCAATTTGTTTGGGTATGAGAGCGTCTTATCCTTGCGCCAAAAAAATGTAAAATTTGCGATACATATCTCTCTCTCCAAAATTATTGCGTTATTTTCCAATAATTTGATTAATTTACTTGACGAATTTAGATTTAGATTTATAGTTTCAGAGCAGACTATTTAATTGATTTGGATTTTATCTTTTTCGCAGAAATCGAATGAGGACATCTTTTGCTGTGTAACTTTTTATTTTTCGATATTACTTACTTTAGCAATTAAAAGTGATATCAAGTTTCTGTGAAATTGAAGTTTGAAATTAATAATGATATCGAAAAGTATTTTTGCTAACTGATTAAAAAAAACGAATTTATACGCAATTTTTTGCGCATTGATTACAATAATAAAATGTAAATATTTTACTGTGAAATTAGTTCAATTCAAATAGTTGTGCTAATTGAGATTCATGTAACAAATCATATGATCATAACATTTTTACTAAATGGTGCGTTTAATATTTTCGAACTGCTGCATATTTCTCTTTATTAGAAAACATACTGATTGATTAAATACTATATATATAATATATGTATATTGTATTGAGATAATGATTGGAAACTGCTCAGCGAGCAATTAAATTTCCAACAAGATAACAATCTGTACAGATGACTCTACTTTTCTAATTAGCTGACTTCTAAGTTCATTGTGGATATAAAATATCAATCTGTGTGATATATATCTATTCTTTATAATATAATTTATTTACTGATGTTTATTGACATTTTCTTGCATCGTTTTAATTTCCGCGTTTAGGTCCGGCTATATGAGCTGTAATAATAAATTGACAATAAATTAGAAAAATTGTTGATAAAAGAGCTTAATATTAGAACAGCGCCAAACATATTGGAAGCTGTTCACAAAAATTTTTCACTTTATGTGTCAAGAAGAGATCGATTTTTCTGGTTGATGAGAGACTTGGTTTCTTTTCTCTCACAATTTCCATCACTAATAACGAAACCGATATAATTTTAGCAAGTTTAGTTTTCCATGCGACATGATTGACATTTGGTATTTTGCTTGTATAGAGAAATAATATTTGAAAAGCGGAGCAATTATTTATTTCATCAAAATTATATCAGCTTTAATTTGTAATAAAAATTATTCAGTTGCAGGAAAATGACAGCTCGTTTTTAACAGTTTCATTAAATATATAAAAATCATTCTTTTAATACAGATTTAATTAAAATAATAATTGCCATCTTCTCAATCATATCAAATCATCCTCTGGCTATTTTAATATCTCATGAATAAAATTCTTTAGGTTTAATAAAAAAAGAACATCCCCAAACTGATTTTAACATTTTTATTGTTACATTTTTCTCTATTTAAGTAATGTTATTAGGATGAATAGAATAAAATCTATTTGTGATTGCAATGTTACAGCTTGAAGTAACCGAGAAAACTTGCCCTACGAGCGATGGCAATTATTATATAAATTAAAATTGTATATAAAAATAGACTGATTTATTTTATACACATTCAAGGAAAACTTGTTAAGGAACGATATTACTCTTTCTCTCTCTCTCTCTCTTTAATCTAATATTTCGCGATCAAAACGTGTCTAATTCAGGCGTTTTAGCGTCGTCACACGACGCGAATAATCCGGCTCGTGTGATATCTTACGCACGGCGCGGCACGGCACGCAGGTGTAAACAGCCTCCGAGGGTCCTCGCCGCGTTACAGGACGCGACGTAGCCTCCTGCAGGCTCTTCGTGTCCACTGGAGCGGCCAGGACATAGCAGCGTCCTCCGTCGCCGATGTCTCCGCGCGGAATCGATCGTAAAGCCGAGGGTGGGGGGTGGCCGGAGGGGCGCGTCATCGAATGATAGCACTCATTCGGGCTGATGGCCGTTTGGGGAAGAGGGCTGTCTGGCCTCTGTAAACCGGAGGAAGGGGTGGCTCGGCTTAAACCTCGGGAGGGACGAAAGTCGGCGTTGCCGATCCGTCGGGGGCGGCGTTTCAACCCCCGTTCTCGTAACAGGGATGGCTCGGCCGCCGACGAATCAGCTGCCTCAGGACGAGCAACCCCCCGTGAAACACAACCCCCGCGGGGACAACCGCGGCCACACCCACGCTCCTACCCGCGGTACCGGCGGTTATTGAATTAAGCTTATCATTTGATTTTGAGGAGACCCACCAGTCGGTCGTACGGGGCGCTCTTAAGCGGGCCGAAAAACTTCTTCCTATCCGCGGTGTAATCGCAATAATTTGATATCGCTGATCCGATTACGCGTCATAAGCCGCTATCGAGGAGCCCAGCCGGCGGCCCCGGCCCGGTTCCCGGTCTCGCTGAAGCGTCGCCGACGAGAGAGCGGCGTGCCGCTTCTACCCTCGCGTCTACCCGGGACTTACCCCTCGGGTCGAGCGGGCCCAGGAACGCGCGTGTCAAAACGGGCCCGGGATAAAAAACCGCGCGCGGCGCGATCCGCGTAGAACCTCGTCCGTCATCGCGTCATCCGCATTTCCTCTCGCAACGAGTGCTTTCTCTCTCTCTTTTTTTTTTTTTTTTTCCTAAAGTTCACACGAGACATTATTATCCCCCTGTCACGGGGGACACGTCGTCAAATGCGGTAGACGTCGCGACCGCCGCCGATCTTACCGAGTGCGCGTCGCCGAGAGGAGACCCCTGGTCTCGCGGAGTCCTTTTTATCCGTTTATCAATCGAGCGTGCGAAGTAACGACGAGGCAAACGGAAGAAACGCAGTGTCGCCGGAGTATTAACGTCAAGTGGGATTTACTCGCACAGCCCGGCGTCATGGACTACTCGTATCTGAACCAGGCCGCGGCCGCGGCGGCCGCCGGCTTCGAGGCGTCCAGCTGCGCCCTGGCAGCCAGCGAGATGCAATGCAGCTACGGCGACCTGAGCTCCTGCTCGCAGATGAGCCAGGCGGCCTATCGCTACACCGCGGCGAGGGCTGCCGGCTACCCCGGAAACGCGGCCGCCGCCGGCGCCGCTGCCGGCGGAAATCCGCTTACGGCCCATCATACCGCGCATTCCCACACCCACGGGCACCACGGGGCCCACTCGACCCCGTGCTCCGTAATGGCCGCCAGGTCCCAGGAAGTTCACCGGCATGCCGCCTCTATCTTCCCGTCGGCCATCAATCTTCAGAGTGAGTGATCGCTTCGGTCGGACTTGGCCGTACTTTTCAAATACTCCAATCTATTTTGCTCGGCATACTTTCGGGTAATTTCCGCGGATTATGATGATACTCAATTGTTGAAGGCGAAATAGTCAATTAAATTATACAGAGGCTCCGATAATGATGATTAATTAGAGGGAAAGAAGGCAATAAGAGCCAGCGCAAGTAAGTAGCGCGTAATGTAAATTTATTCATATTAGCAATATAAAGAAGTAAAATAAAATTTAAATTTAAAAAATAAAAATAAAAAATTAGGCGTATGTTTCAATCCCTTTTTTTGGCGCAATTAACGAGTGATTAAAACAAAGATTAAAATTACACTTGCAACGCAGTCAACGGATAACATAATACTCAATTGTTGCAATAGAATCAAAATCCCGGTGTTTTATCAAAGCTTTATCTTGGAGGAATGTGCGATTTGTTTCTCATTCTCACTACTTTTATTTTATGATTTAATATGTGGCTATTCTTTACACTTTCTTATAGACGAGCGATCCTATCACTTTAAATTTTAATGGCACAAAATTCATTGCCCAAAGTTAGAATTGACTTTTCTTTAATAAAATATCGATAATCTCTTTTTTGAATTACGAGCAACTAAATTAAAGATTATGCTCATAATAAGATCTGACACTGTGCGAATAGATATTCAAGCTTTATTCTTTATTCAATTTTTAAAAAGTTTTATTTTATCAAACTTTTAATTCGATATTTAATTATATATTTATTGTTGAAAATAAAATTGTAATATTTCCAAGTATTTTTAAAGAAACAATTAATTTTCAAAAATTCAGAAGATTTATTATGTAACAGAGGAACAAAATTCTCGATGTTTGTACTGATAAGTTACTTAAATTTTGAGAAGAACATTTTATTCTTCATATAATTATTCACGAGAAGTGACAGATGTATTTTTGTTGCATCTAACGACAGTGCGATTATGCAAGAAACTTTTATCTTAATTAGGAAAAATATGAAAAAGCTTATTATTATTACAAGATATTATTATTTCCAGAAAAATTATCCGTAATTATCTAACCCAATTATACAGAGCATATCTTGTTAGATATTTGAACAAATATAATTTATATTATCGTATATTTATACTGAAATATTTAGTCTTTTTTGACTTAAGGTTTTTTGTGTCATTCTAAATGACCCAAGTCAACAAATAGTTATATCGTTTATATCGTATATTAATATTAATATATCATCACATATTATCGTATATTAATACAACATAATAAATAAGTAATATTGCATTTATAATTCCGACTGCAATGGCTTAACAAGAGCTCCTTTATCCTCACGTCAATCCGTCGGGCTATGAATGTGCGACGCTTTGTTGTGTTTGTTCCGGCGATTTAGAAGGGACTAAACATGTCACACATGAACGGGGAACTAAGCTCCCTTCGCTCTAGTTGATAATTGATCCCGATTGAATTTAACATCACATGTGTTGTTTCGACATGGTATACGCAAGAATGTCATACAAATAGATTATGCAACATAGTACCTGTCACGCTTAAATTAACGTTTTATGAAGAAACTGGAGTTATAAATAGCTATCAAAACGAAACAGTCATAAGGATATCAGAGGCGACATTAATTGTGCAAAGTAAATGTCCTTTACGGATATATCTCTAGCATGATTATTCGATGGATGTTGGAAATTAAGTTGTTTATCTATAAAGGAATAAACGTTTAATACTTTGATGCAATTTAAAAAAAATCAAACATTTTAACATTTAATATACATGTAAAACATAAAGATATATACATGTCTTTTCCTTTGAAAAGATACATACGTGTGATAAACATTATTGCAGGAGAAATCAATTTTTTTAAATTTTACTAATAAAATTTTGTAATTGTATTATATGTAGAATTTATTTTTAAATTATGTGTGCTTATATAATGAATTATGTTTCCGTTGTAAATGTTGCATCTATTACTATTATCATGACTATTAATATTTTGCTGGTTTGTTTTTTTATTTATGTGTATATACACATACAAACACACACACAAAGACTATCTTCTAATATTTATCATCAATTACAATTGGGATAGAGTGTCATGTTTTTAAAGTTACACATTTCGCGCATTGCGATTATTATTGCATTATCATTGTTATGTTATAGTTGCCATTGCAAATAAAGTATCACACATTTTCAAGATTACATATATTATTCTTATATCGCGATCACATATTTCTATCTTTACTAACGTTTTACATATTTTTAATTTCAGGTGGTTTGGGATATAAAGCTTATTCGGGGCATGATGGCCTCGCGGAGAAGAGAAAACAACGTCGGATACGAACAACATTTACATCAGCCCAGCTGAAAGAACTGGAACGTGCATTCCAGGAGACGCATTACCCAGATATCTACACCAGAGAAGAAATCGCTATGAAGATCGATCTGACGGAAGCTAGAGTGCAAGTAAGTGCATTTTTCATTTTGCGCGATTAATCCTTTTCATGAAATTCTACATTAAATTCTACATTAAATTCTACATTAATTCAAGGCTTTGTCGTATATAGGAAAAACGTGAGATTTCTTGTAAAAATTCGAGGACATTAACGCAACACATTAAATGAAATAAAATCAGTACGAATTAATCAAAATATATATATAGTTTTCACAATTATATTGTGAAAGAAATACGTCTTTTTTTCGGTTCACATATAATTTTGTATTGTATACAGCGCAGTTTGCTTTATTCGCACAAAGAGAGGGCGGAAAGTTGAGGGTGAGTTAGCCGAAGGAGTGTAGTGTAATTACATTACAGACTCCATTTTCGTTTTCACGGCTACCTACAGGTCGCGAGCTGATGGATTATGCTGTCTAATACGCTTGACGGATTATCATGAACGAAAGATGAACGACTTAGGAATAGTACAAATATTATTGTAAAAATCGTTCCTCGTGCGCAAAATTATGATATAATATTTTCAAAATTCTTTACTGCTACCGATAGAAGAAAAAAATCACATTAAATGACAATTGGTGATCTTTTTGTAAAACAATTCCTCTTGTTTTACGCGATTTTATTTATATGGTAATTCTCGGGAATTCGATCACAGCGCAATTCGGGATTGCAAATTGAGATGTATCTTTTATGTATGAGGGTAATTTTCCCCCCAAAATTACAGTTGTTTAAAAGAGATAAACATACTAAAATTCTTGCAACAACTCTCCATAAAAGTCAATCTCATTTTACACAATTCGATTTACATCATTTTGGAATTATTATGCATGCACTCACCGCGTAAATAAATATATTTTTTAAATATCTTTTTGCTCTAGATGTTTTCCCAAACTACTAAAACAACCTTTAAATGCTATTCTCTTTGGAGCATGACGTTTTGGAGCATGACGTTTATTTTTCCTTAATGAAAATTTGCTTGAAAAATTAAATATTTCCATCAACTTTTAAAACTATTAAATATGCTTAAATATGTTTCAATTCTCATTCGTGTCAATATTTGACATTAAACTGAAAATAAAATCACACAGCTATATTTAACACTAGACGTACAACGAGATATTATATCAATCAAATACTGTACAAGATTAGTCCCTAAATATTGTATCAATCAAATCCAAATTAACACATTATTAAATTATAATGTGCATAAAAGAGAGAAAATTTTATTATTTATTATATTGTTGCTATTTATTATCACGCAATTTGTTGACCAACGTTCGATACTATACAATCTAAAGATTATTTAAACTGTGATAAAATAATCACTATTTTTATCGAACACTCTGTAGGGAAAATTGTTCTCGCTCTATGCGAGACAAATTTACATGATCTTGCGAGCACGTTAAGGAAGCTACCTGTCACAGTTTCCTCGTCGATTTCCCCGCTCCTCGTACGCGTCTTAAGTTACCTGCTCGCGCGAGGACGCAGGTGTCGTGGGAAGAACAGGTGAGGTGAGGTACATGGACGGTAACGCGATTAAAGAGCTCTCCAGACACTAACGGGTCCTAAAGTTAGACTTCTCGACTGACGTGCATCACTTAACGCCGCCGAAGTACCTTCTCGCCGAATCTCATTCAGATTATCCAGCGCGAACGAGGGATCGCGGACGATTTCATTGGTTTCGAGCTTGAAGAGAGAAGGGAGCAATAAATTTAATCTTATCTCCGAGACGTAGGCGCGGATTAATATAACGTTCGCCATCGACGATCGCGATATTATTACATGGCGAGATGGCGAGTCGAAAACTATGGAACCAAATCGTCCGCTATTTGCGTCGACGACTTGATATTCCGACATGTGTAATCCACTTTTGCACGATGCGCGTGATCATTTTGGCAACAGTAGTTACTTAAGCTGCCGTTAACCCCTTGACCCTACAGCCTTAATGTTCGCGATTGATACTGTATTGGTCAGAATACGAGAACTTGAGAACCTAGATGTGGTTTTGATTGTATGTATTTTCATACTATATTTTGATCGAACTTAATAAAATTTCTTCTGCGAAATACGTAACTCTAATCGACCTAATTCTGGAAGACTGATATTTATCAGCATTATTATTTTAGAGAGAAAGGGAGAGAGAGAGAGAGAGAGAGAGAGAGAGAGAGAGAGAGAGAGAGAGAGAAAGTGTATAATATAAGAATTATTAATTTATAATAAAAACTACATTATCATTGATATCATACATATGTGTATAGAATTTGATTTATCTATGTATTCGAATCTATGTCTTCGAACTCTCTAAATGGAAATAAAGTTATTCAATCTATCTTAAGGAAAGAGAGGAGAAGCTATTTCTGGAATGATATCTGACATAAAACATGCGTTCTTTATTTTTACATATTTCTTTATTTATCCATTCACGTGATATTTACACACGTTTTCAAATCTCTTCAAGTATATTCTCTTCTTGGATTTATTTAAATCTTTTTTTATTACTTGCTTTCTCTTTTCTCTTACAATCTTTGTGATCTTCTTTCTTTTCTCGTTTTTACGAATTTTTTCCTTAATGACATAATAAATTTACATGGTATAATTAATTATTTTTACTTGGACAAAAATAGTTATAAAGTATATCCGATACATTACAATTGCAACTGCGGAGGCACTGTAAAATTGTATTAGTACCCTGTTAATAAATATATAAAGCATTCTGTATCAAACATAAAAGATGAATATTTATATCATAGAGCAAGGAACATTTATTTCTTCAAAAACATTTAGTAAATTTGTTTTTAAATGTTCACTTATGATATATGTAATTTAAATGCGCGTGATAATTATTTTCTTAATTAACAATATATAAGAGATATATCAGAGATATCTAGCTGCAAAGAATATAAGAGAATTAATTTATAATAATTTAGTTCTCTCTCTTTCTCTCTCCAAGTTTCTCTCCTTTTTACAGAACACCATAGGAGAATTTCTCTATTATTAATGTAATTTGATTTGATTTATTTCTATGTGCAATTCTTTCGACTAGAGTAATAATGAACAGAGATCTTCGAAAAGACATTTTTATAACTCTTGGTAATCGCCGAATGTGTTGCTTTATCGGACGCGCGCGTGTTCGCGTATCATGAGCGAGGACCGCGCGATAATGAAGCGCGAGATAACTATTAATACTCTAGTAGTTTGCGGGCTCGCGGCTCGACCGCCATCTCTGGCGAGGTTTATCCTCCCGCGGTGGGGTAAGTCCTTTGTCTGCTCGACTTTACCCTCCTCCTGTCCTGACAGGACGTACGGTCCCTCAAGAGTTTCCTCATCCCTTCATTCGTGATTCGTTCGTTCGCTACCGCGAGTTACCCCCGCTGTCTTCCAACCCTCCGATTCATCCCCTCGGTTCCTGCTTTCCATCCCTCTCAGTCCTCTATCTCGTCGATGGCGGCTGCTCGATAAAATTTCCTCCCTCTCGCGTCGTGAGAGTCATTGGCTTCCTCCGTTCGCCCCTCCTGCACATCCTGTCTCCAGAATACTTCCTAATCGGCTGCCATTACTACCCCTATTTTCTCTCACTATCTATAGTTTCGCTTAGCGTGAAGTATAAATTAAGTTACGCAGGAATGTTTCCGTTATAACTCTTTTCCTCGAACATTATCTACCATTATTTCTCCCTTTCCCCGTATTTAAGATACTTTCTAATCAGTTGCTGTTATTATCTCTCTATCTTACCTTTCTAGTTTTATCTCCCAGTGGGAAATATAAATTAAATTATACATATGGAGAGAGATATGCCAGACCTATTTTTTCTTAAGCATTATCTATCTCTTATTTCTCTTCTTCTTTATATTTAATTTATAATGTAATCTAATCGTTTACAATGATTATATATATATCTCCATGTTCGTTTTGGTATTTTTAGTAGCTTACTTAGTCTTAGATATAAATTAAATATTTCCCTCTATAATTTTTTGAATCAATTGTTGAATAGTAAAAAGTATAGATATTTTGCTTTTGTGAACATGTTAGACTCTTCACCTTACCTAGTACTTATTTAATCTTGATTTTATATTAATGATATATGAAACACAGAATACGCCATCGCATTCCATAAATATGTTAATATATTACGCGATTATTGAGCTTATTTTTTTATCTAGTACATCTTAATCGATTTCAATAATTAAGAATATATCTACAAAGTATCCGCTTGATACGATATTCTTAAACCACTAAATTTGAGCAATGCCTACCATTATTTTCTCATCTTCGTAATCATCGTCGGTTTACTTCGAGCAAACTCTGTCAAACTGACAATGAGATATTATAAATTTGTGGAAAAACGCAAAATGGATTCGATATTGTTACGTTCGATGATCGATCGAGCGTGATCATGGCGTGAAGCACGGTAGGTCGGCACATCTTAAGAAGAGGTAAAACGTGCTGGATCGGATTACCTTGCAACAACACAGGCAGGCTCTAACGGATATCGGAATTCTACTTGGCAGAGCGCTTTAGGTAGGGGCGCATAACTAAGTCAGCGTGCTATTGATAGTCAAGATTCTCTCGAGGTGCGCGTGTAACACCGCGTAGAAATATCCCGTCGCTCGTCGTTGGCGCGGCTAATGTCGATAAAAATATCCGAAAGATGATTGAATTTGTAACATTATCCGCTACATTATGCAGCGGTTATAACTTGATATTAGTCGTGCACGAGATCGACTGCTCGTTCACGGTACCCAAAACGGCGAAGAGAATGTTTCTGTATAAGAATGGCACTCTCTCGACGAACGGAACAAAATATTGGCAAAAATTGGGCAATGATCATAAAAGCGATATCAGTGCAATAAAGGCAAATTCTGAGATTCTTACGGAAACTGGTATAAATCGCTGACGCTATATAATGTGTGTGTGTGTGTATGTACAAATGTCTGAAAACTTGTATGAAAACTTTTACATAGCTACGAAATAATGCTAGAGAAAACAAGAAACAAATAATTTATATACTTTATAATATTTTTTATCGTGCTTCTAAAACCTTAAATCTTTAATATTTATATTGTTTTATATTTTCTTTACATTTTTTATTTATTATCTATATCCAGATTTATAGTTTAATAACTCGAAAGACTTATAACTTTGCTTTCTGAGATTTGATACTTTTTCTAAAATAAATTATTTGTGTAAATATACTTAATGCTTATTTGCTGTAAAAATATATAATATGCAATTTAAAATATATATTTCGTCATAAAAATAATCACAATTATATCATACATATATTGAATAAGAACATGTAAGAATACATTTATGCTAAGATAAATAACAACTAGTTAGGATATTATTGTTAGAAACAATTTTACCCATATTCGATCTCACCCGGATTGGCGTCAATATATTATTGATGACATTAATGTCCTTCATTATGCAATATTGATAAATCAGCTCTGCATACGATCCACCTGTGCAATACTAAAGTAATGTCTTTCGTCGAGATTATTACTCGCACTGTCAATACCAGTTTTTGAACGAAAATACGTTTAAAAAACACTTACTCGTTACTCGTTTTGACAATTGTTGATAATAGTTTTGCTCGTTCCAGAGGAATATTGAAGTGAGTTTGATCGATAGAAACGATCACGATACTCGAAACCATTTCACTAGTAAAACTCGTATACGTGATGAGACAATTGGTGTATTTTGTAGATTCAATTTCTCTGGTTACTGTGTGAAAGACACGATTACGTCACACTCACTTTTAGAATGCATCTCGCAGCTTTCTATTCATCCCTTTTATAATCGTATTAAATTTATGCAACAGGAAATATACATTTATAAATTCATTCATCTATAGATAAGAATGAAAGTTTCAATAATTGTTTGTAATAAATTGTTTCAAATTTTTTTTCTTACATTTTTAGTAGATTGTAAAAAAAGGGACATTAAACATTATTTTGTTATACGTTCAAAAATATATTACACTCTACATCATAATTATTATATTCTAGATAAAAGAATAAGTGTTACCCCATAATATTTCTTTCACTTTTTAAATTACAAGATGACATCAATTCTTTGTTCTAAGCATTATATGAAAGCACCATTTGTCGCTTTGATAACGATCGCTCAATTACTCGCTAGTGGTGATTGTTGGTTAAAAATATTCACCTCGACTGAATGATCTCGAATCTCTGCGCTTTTAATTCTAACCATACAAACTTTCTCAAGACTGGTGATCTTTGTCTCTTTGGTTCATCTGTCTTCGAGGAGACAGTCGTGAATCATTCAGTGATTGAATTATACTTAAGGATCCTGCACCACGTTTTCATCTTTTGCGTCGCTTCGGCAATGAGCGTGGCACGAAATTAATCAACGTTGGCCCACATCTCTTTTCGATTGGATCGATGCCACACAACACAAACCGCGCGTAAAGGAACGACGAGCTTCTGATTATTAGAAAACTTGTTCCCATCGATTTAAAACCGTGTTTATGCAACAATAATGCAGTCTTGTCTCGTTGTAATATAATGAACCAAATGTAATCGTAATATATGAGAAATGTCATATGTATATCTCTCTTAAGACACTATATAAAATATAAAAACTTTGGATAGTTTAAGATATATATAAGAAGAACAAATAAATCTTATATATCTTAAAATGTGTAATAGACACAAAATATAACGTAAATGAGAAATATTTTAAGAACATTTATTTTGAGAACATTTCATATAATTTTTTAAAAAGTTATATATTTAATTTATTTAATTTTTTCCAAGAAACTATTTTGGTAATATAAGACATTTCTCTAAATTTTTTAAATAATACATTTTGAAGTAACGCTCGCTTTAACGTGATGTAATTGAATTGATAGAAATTAGCTTTTGTCTGCAGCTTCTTATTTGCTTCATCTCGTATATCAATTCTTTTATGAATGTTCATATATTTGCCTCACGAGTACTTATAATCGGAATGGTTAGAGTAAAATAATAACAACTTATAAGTGCATACTACACCGTTGACTGGATTATAACTTTTACAGATGTGAAATATTACACTTTTGGCACAAAATTTATGACTCTCTATCTGTACTAGAAAATTAGATTTATGCGAACTCTAGGTTACAATTAGCTAAGAATTTTGCACTTGTTTCACTACATTGCAACTGCGACGAGCCTTATGTGTGGATGATACTTCATACTTACATCGTTACATCGCACGTCCCATTGACTACGACGCTTAGGTCGTCGCGTGGCGGCACGTTTCGCTGCTCTGTGAGTCACATGTCACTCAGTATGAATTACAATTCCATTAACGTAGTAGAGCAGCGGAGCTGTGCATAATACGGTACAAATCTGCTCTCTCTGTCTATCTATCTATCTATCTCTCTTTATCTCTTTCTCTCTCTTTTTCCTTTTCTAGATTGGGATGTCAAATGTGCGGAGGGTAAAATTGCGAAGGGAGCGAGGGGTGACAATAGCATTCCAATGTGGGACAGGCGATAGAAGTCGCGTTTTTCGCCGCTAATGAGATTAATATTCACTCGCGAACACAGATCGATACGAGATGAGCGAAAAACACGAGCTTTCGCGAAGACCAGCTGCGGTTTCTTATATCGTGTAGATAACATATTTGTCGTATTATAAAAAATGTTTTTTTCTAAATAATCTTTTATAAATATTTGCACGTGAGATAAATATATTCGTACGCAAGAGAATTGCGTTTTTGCAGGTTTGTCTCACGAATAATTAGTTTGCATATTTGAAAAATACAATATTAAACGTATCGATAACTATTAATTTGGTGCAGAATTTTGCTATAGATGCGGATAATTTAACTGAATATATAATGTACGACATTAGGGTTAATGAATACTTTTATTTAATGATATTTATAATATTATTTATCGATTTTTGTAACAATATATTAAAAGACTATTATCGCAGAGCGCGCAGAGTCAAATCCGCTCGTGGCGTATTACTTTCGCTGTTGCACATGCAGCGATTACTCGTGTAAAAATAAAAGAAAATGATAACATTTTCTAAAGTCATTATTAAAGCATATGTATTATTTTTTTTATTTTTAGTCGTTACGAGATTTAGTTCCAAAAATCAGTTTGTTATAGAGATAACAAAAATAAAACAATATATGATATGAATCAAAAAATGATATAATATAATAATAAAAAATGATTATAATATTATATTATATTTTATATTATTTTTTATATTATACTATTATATTATATTATTTTTAATCATAAAAAGCAATAGGATTGCGAGGAGTAGAATTAGCTCAAATAATTTTTATATTTTCTGATCGTTTCATTAATCGATACTTGAGCTTTGATGTAAATATTGTTTATTTGAAGTGAGCATTCGAGAGATCCACGTACAAATTGAAAAGTTGGACAGGGCAATTTCGAGACCTCGGAAATACGAGCGACGCAGTCGAAAAATCAACGTGAATTTCCTTCTATTCCTCGGTGGGATACATCGCTGTCAAGTGAAACAAGACGTCCCCTTGTCTCTTGCGGGAATGAAAGACAGAGACAAGCACGACCGCGAGCTCGTCCTCGAAGGGACGAGAAGCCGGGAGTGAGAAACAGAAATTGAGGAAGGAGGAATTGGAAAAAAGGGGAGAAATCGAACGATGAAAAAAGAAGGCAAGCGAGATCTTAAGGGAGACAAAAAGAAACGTAAAAATCCAGAGGATGCGGGAAAAACGAAATGGAAAAGGAGACGATTTCAAGAGAAAGAGAAAGAGAGATAAAAATAGATAGACTAAAGCTACAAAATGGTGAGGAAGAAAGAAAGAGAGAGAGAGAGGTACAAAAGAAAGATGAATACTGAGAACGAGAAGCGACTGTAAAAGGAAGAAGGATGCGACGTCTAAGGGATGGGAACAGAGGGAGAAAACGGGATAGAAAGGTGGAACAAACGGGGGGGTTGCAGGGCTGGGAACTGGAGACGATTCCGGGAGCCGAGGGGTTGCTGCAGTCGGTAGCACGGAGGGATGAAATGGGGAAAACATTCGCCCGGGCTCTGGCGGCTGGTGTCGGGGCTGGGCTGATACACAAGGGGCCCATGCCAGAGTGTGCGCCGGTAATTGCGAGCTCTATGTAGATCCACTTACAGTGATTAAAAACTGTCCTGCTGGGTATCATCCGCGGCGGAACGACGCATCAAGGACGTCCGTCCGGGAAAGAAGAGAGGAACGAAACGACCATAGGATGCGCGCCGCCAAGAATAATTCCGTCACGTTTCGCGGCCACGTCATTTCGCGCGTGTTCAGCAATCTCCGCGTTGTCCTTAGATTATTGTAGTCCGATCGCCATGTTTGAGAGAGCAAATTGCGATATACATGCTTGAGCGCAGCTTTTCTTACGGTATTTTTCGGATTACGGTACTTTCAGATTATATATGTTTATTGTTACACAATTATCTTGGAGCCTTAGCGCTGAAGCGCTGAAAATAATGATAAATAAAATAATAACGAGAATATTTCAGAAGATTTTTAGAGATTCTTTCGAAAAAATAGACATCTTTATAAAATAATTGTCCAAAATCAGAAGAAGACTGTTTTTTGGAAAAAATATATTTAAATAAACGAAAAAATATAATATTTATAATAAATGTAAACTTTAATTTAGTATATTATACGTATTATAGCAATATCAGAATTGCAACATTATTTTATATATATGCAACATTATATAATAATAATTATTTTGATAGAGAAGAAGAGAGTGAAGAGATTCGGCAAAAAAGACATCTTCCGAGAAAAATTGATTTAGTCTTGAAGACACATTTTACGGCTAATTTAAAATTCTTTTTTTAATTTTAGAATACTGTGTTACTAATTTTTGCACAAAAGTAAATGAAGAGTTACATTTTAAAAAATCCAATTAATGTATTTTATAAAAGCGAATTATGTGCAAAATTAATCAGATTTAATATAATCACTTTTCTTGCACTCCGTTTTACTGTATCTATTGTATGCGGAAACTGCAGCAGTCCAGACATTCAATTAAGGAAATAAGTTTAGGGTGAAGGCGCATCACGCTGCCATCTCAGTCTTAATTACGATTTGCTCTGCGTAGCACGGAGACATTTGCTTTTATTGGGGTACAATCGTCGAAATGACTCCATTACAAATTAATTACAAATACGTAAAACTTAATTCTATACAGAATCAATATCTTTTGTGTAATTATAAGTAAAATTACATTATTTTGATATAAACTGTTTTCAATCGTTAAAAAATAATATATTTGTTTCTAAAGCTGGAAAACGAGAATTATGGTTTAAATTTCAAAGTATTTTCTTAAAATGCACATCTTAATGCATTTTTTAAAATGCATACTTTTGTGTCTGTGTATGTTGTATGTAGCATTATATAAATTTCACATATATAAAATTCATTTGATGACTTTATACATAAATGAAGACATTTCAATTTCTGCGCACTTTCTTATCTGTGAAATTTAATCAATTTGCAATCGATATTTTTTAACAAAAATTTGATTATGTATTATCTTTTTCGCAACTTTTATTCGATTTTCTCGTAATTAAATTTGAAAATTCTGTTAGAGTCCATTGATATAAGATACAGAATAGTATAAGATATATATGCTTATAAAAGACTTTGCATACATGTTCGAGCTCTGTCGGCGGACAGCGTCGGAATAATTATGTTGCAGGATATATTTTGCCGATGCCGAATTAGATCGACCCGGGGTCAGAAGGCAACCGAGCGAAATCCGCGGTTAACTGGCTCGAGAAGGGAAAATCACGGCGGCGTCTAAACGTAGGGTGAACCGGATGGATAAGCGTAGCACAAATTGCACGATCGTGCGGTGCTTCTGTAGAATTCCTAATGCTTCGACATTTACTTTGATCGGCATCAACACAGAATTTAGTCGGGGACCAAACAATATCGGGCACAAAAATAACTATTGCTATAAAACCGCTTCGTGTTTCCATGTGAGTTGACAGTGTGTGCTAATATCTACGAATGTAGAAAAGTGTATCGATGCATATATTACTGTATTTATACAGTCACTATGAGTTATACGAGTCACTTAAAATTATCTTCAATGAATCCTGAAACATGAGTTTTATTTAAAAAATGTGTTATATAAAAGTTACTTGGTGTTTCGGAGAGAACATCCTATCTTCGTGCTAACAAGCATAACTTTGTTCTAGAACTAGAGGCGCTTCCGAGATTTCAAACTCATCTCTGTGTTTTTAAGTGAAAAATCATATGTTTTTTCCTACACTTAATACTTTTATATGTAGAATGACAAAGAGAATCGATATATGAAAGAAAAAGAAACGTATGATTGTATTTAAAAAAAAAAGATAATTTTGCAATCTTGGAAGCGCTACCATTTAATAAAAAAATAATAAAAGAATGATATAATAATGAAATAAGATAAAAGTAAAGACGTATCGCGCGCGCGCGACGGATATTGAAACGCATGATCGGAAAAGGGCGGAGGGTAAAATTCCCACACAGAGTTCCCTTATAAAGAGGTGATTAAATATTTATCCAGAAGGTGCCGGACATCTGTCGATATGCCTTGTTGCACTTTATTTTGGCGCGGTATATTTGTTTAACATTAACGCTATACGCGCGAGCGCGCGCTCTCTCTCACCCTAATTCGCCTCGTCGTCGTCATCACTTCTGCAAACAACGGCACACATGCTACGGTCTACTCGAGGTTTGGTCCGTGGCCAAATACGAATTATTAGCGTTGTCTTTGGCATGTACCACGGCAAGCATGCTTATGACGTAGCCAACGATCGAGATAACTTAAAAAAAAAAACGTACTTTGAGTTTAGATGTTTTTTTTTTATTAGAAAGCGCTACGAAGATTAATTAAATCCAAGCTTTTGCATCCCTTTTGTTCTTTTTTTTTTTAATTTAGATTTTCTGCACGTCTCTCTATACGAAAACGTGCAGGGAAATGAGTCATGCTGCTGTATTAAATAAGTAATTGCTATGAAAATTGATGCCATCCCCTCATACATAGCGTGAAACTTTTAAACGGCTGCGTCATTAATTTTCTAAAACAGAATTGCTCTCTCCTTGGAAGAAGTTTATGCTTCTCAAAGTTAAATTGATTTCGCTTATTTTCTAGACTCGACTTCGCATCTCGCCTTTCTTTTTTTTTTTTTCATTTCACAGTAGATGACGAAGAAACGCGACGCCAGGTGTAATCAATTTCAGATTAATTAACGCGCGAGCACAAGGCTCGCGGTGTTACGCCGCGTAGTTACGACTCGAATTTCGCGAAAAATCGCCACGCGCGACGACCGGCAACAGCAACAGCAGCAGCAGTAGCAGCAACAGCAGCAGCAGCAGCAGCTGATAAAAATCCAATAGCCCCAGTGTTTGCCAGCCGGAAAGGGCAATCACGTTCATCATGGTGTCCTGCGCCCCCGCCGCTGCCTCTCGCCGCCGTCGCGGTGTCTCCCTCCGCCACCCCCATCTCGCGTCCCTTCCAACCCCCGTGCAATCTCCCCTCGCGCCAACCGACAGCTCGAGCAGTTACGTCCTACGAGCCCTAAGCGTAGCCGCCCCTGGAAAATCCGGGGGTGGGATTCACGTGCGCGCACGTTGAGAAACGAACGTTTCGGAGAGTGACGAGGAGGGACGGAGATTGAAGGGGATCGTTGCACCGTATAAGGGAGTCAAAGGGGGGGGGGGCAGGGTGGGGGGACAGAGCGACGGGAGATAGAGGGGTTGAAGGGGAAAAGGGTGGATTTGAGCGGCAGCGCCGCCGGTCAGATAAACGCTAAAGCAAATAAATCCGCTACTTTAACATGCAGGTCACCGCAGGTGTCTGTTTATTTTATTCGTTAAATATTTCATTTGGCCGGCTAGAGCCAATTACGAGCGCGCCGAACGTCCGGTCTCGCCGGTTTCGCTCTGACGAGCGTCGAACTCTGAATCTACTCTCGTCTCTCGCGCGAATATTCTCTCGTGTCGCGATAGAAAACGTACTTGTGCGATGTAACGTTTCTCCCTCATGAACATCGTGAGCTTGAGTCTTGTTAAACGTCTAACACATAGGTCTTGAGCCATTGCGATCTCTGAGCAGAAGAGTAATTATTTATTTAATATCAATTATTTCTAATCTATCAAATTGAACATCAAACTGTGTTTGAATTGTACCTATGTGAAAACCTTATTGTGTATTGAAGATAATTATTATTGCTATTTGACTTAAATTTCATGCGTGAAAAAGAAAATCTATCAATTTTCCTTTCCTCAACACGTATTGCAACGTATTTCTTTTAATAGCATGAGACATTATAATGCAAAAATAAAAAATAGTATATTTAAATATTAATTAAAATATATATACTATTATATATTAATTATAATATTAATTTTAAAAAATAAATTTGTTTTAACATACACGTACATAATCCTTTTAAAGATGATGGCATCAGACAAAGGTTCTGTGTATATATGGATAATCAAATATATAAAATATTTAATTATATATCATATTAAAATAATTCATTTTGATAGAAACAATGATTAATTTATTGCTACGGTAATTGTATTGGTTGGTATTATTCTGAATGTTATCGCTATCGTATATTGTCGTCATCTCATTTTTTATATTTTTCGTACCTGTGAATAAAACACTGAATTATTTGAACATTATCAGTAAATATCATATCAGTTTCATCGCTAATCGCGTGGGAGAAGAGGCCGGAAGAATGAGACCTAACGTGGTCGGCGATCCGTGTCGATGTTCCAGGTATGGTTCCAGAATCGGCGCGCAAAGTTCCGCAAGCAGGAAAGACTGGCCCAGCAGAAGTCCACGTCGCAGAGCGGCATCGGGGCCGACAGCGGCGCTTCCAGTCCCGTGACCGGGACCGTGAAGGCTGAGGGACGCTCGCCGAGGAGTCCGGCGACGCCGCCCGGCAGTTCGAACAGCGTGCTCTCGTCGAACGAGATCAAGCCGATCGCCAACCAGAACCTGGTGAACGTGAAACATACCGCGGACATCACCGGCGACGGCGGCTCGCCGAACGCTCGCGGAAGCAGCGGCGGCGGCAGCGGTACCTGGGGCTCCTGCAGTCCCAGGCCCTTCTCGGCGGCTTTGCCGCCCTACCTGCTGGACCCGCTGCCACTGAAAACCGCGAATCTCTACTAAGCTTCGTCACTCCTCGGCATGGCCGGGTGTAAATACTGGGAGCCGCCCGCTCTCTCGTGAACAAACACGCCGGTGTTCGGAGAGCGCTCATAGGTTTTTTTTTTTTCCTTTCTCCTGGGCCCCGATTTTTTCCCGCACGCGAATTGATATCGGCACAGTCCTATCGCACGTGCGGTATCCTCGAGAAGGACTCGAAGGACCTCGATAGGACGTGCCGCACATATTTTTGACAATGATACCTTAAGGCAGTCGGGAAAACGGGCAGCAGATGTGGATTGCTTGCTTTGAGGCAGCGTTATTCGGCAATCGAGTTCTTAGAATCAAGGTCGAGGTAAATATCATTTGGTAAATTTTGGTATTATTTGTGAAAGAGTGCTTAGAAAGAGAAGCCAATTGGAGACTATCTTTTAAGCTTTTAACGGAGAAGAAATAATTCCTGATATATCAAATTTCGAGGAGTCAGAGTGTGCTATGCTTGTTTTGCATTCCTGTGATAAGTGTAGAAAAATATTTAAGTAGTATATTATTATATATATTTCTCCTTGATAATCTTTTGTATTATCTCTTAATTTACATATATGTTGGCATATTTGTAGATATATATATTAATGTACATTACATCATACGAAGTATTATTTCTGCTGTATCGATACAGATATTGTATTGTATTGATTGACAAAGTAATTTTAAAAGGAGGTATAACTTGGGAAACGCTGCTTTAAAGTAACGCTATCTAGTTAAAAACCGAGACTACAAGTCCGAAATAATCGAAAGTGAAATGAATGAATTTAAACTCGTATTGGATTAAAATTTTGATTAATATCGAGAATAATAGAGTTGCAAAGCATTTATTTCAGATATAAGCTTTAATGTTCCCGAGGAATAAAAGCGAAACAAGAGATTATGGAATATTAATTGCTGAATGTCCGACTTGTGCAAATGTAAATAATTCCATATTTTTGAAAATTTAATGAAATGCAATAAAATTAATTTAAGCATAATACACTTTAAATTATAATTAAAGAATTTAATGAAAGAAGACTTTCTTTATGCAAATTAATTAATTCCATATTTTTAATTTATTGTAAATCAATTATTTTCCCGAAAAAAATCTCTAATGAAACAATAAGTTTGAATGAAGTTAATTTGCTTGTAATATTAGATAGAGCTATTGTTAATTCAACTGTAAGATATATAATCTGAGAATAATCTAAATATGTTACATCACATTTTCATTTACTTACTCCTTTCATTATAATTATATGTATAAGAAACGAAACTGAGCTTCATATTCGAAGCGATAAAAATGCTATAGAGTATCACTATAATTCTCGAGGGACGTTAAACTCTCGTTTCTAGCATTTGCTTCTCTATTATTTTCGTCGATAATGCCGAGGTAGAATTAACAAGAAACACAGCGTAGAATAGTATCTATAAAAATACTATTAATCACGCAGACATGACACACCGGATTTAACTGACACTTAATTTACCGAGATTTATTTACATACTGAAAATTATAATCATATCGCGAAAATCTGCTGCGATATTTATTGTGTAACAAGTAGCAGAACACACAGTATACTTCCACAGTAAAATCCTTGATACAAATATCGAGTGTACTTTACATTGATTTAATGCGATTCCAACGACCTGTCGAATAGCTGATCGATTAAGCATTAGAACAGCGATCAATAGGCAGAAAAGAAAAAAAGCGAAATTTTACTTGATGTCGAAATAAAAATGACTCTCGATATATGAAAATTCATTTTGTGTCAAATTAGAACAGAAAAATTTCTGAAAGTAAAATTAATTTCTATCAGTTCCAATCAATTCTAAATTAATTTATATTAATTTAGAATTGATTGAATTTATACCAATTAATCAAAATATTTTCCATCTACGTTCAAAATGTCTTCATTTGAAAGAACTACCGACAATCCGATAGTCAAAGTCAAATTCAATTAAGATTTTGCCAGTTCAACTAACTATTAATTACATCGATTTTATATATATTTTTGTTACAGAATTCTTGTTGCAGCTGTGATTTGTTAATTGATCTTCAATTCGGCGAAAAGAACAAATTTAAACTATACAAACTCTACAAAGAAAGTCTTATATCGAGAATCGCCGTAACGCGAGAGACGATAAATTCGCGTTAATTCGCAGATCGGCGGAATTCCTCTTTAGGAAGTTAAGATAAATACATACCGTCCTGTATGTCTCGTACCAAGAAGAGCGAGGGTACCTGTCTTATCACAATATACGATGGACAATTTCGGCGACGGTGTGACTCGTTCGTCGTGCGCCGATAACGAGCGCACCTTATTCTGCATATGTATAGTTTACGACTGAATCTATTTTATAGTGAGATGTATAAATGTACATTAGTTAAGACGAAGGTATGTATAGTTCACTCAAAAGTATTTTTCTTTTCTTTTATGAGACTTTCGTCAAATCCGCCTTAATCTTTAGAGGGCCAGCCATCGTATCTCAACTATAGCCGAATGTCTTATTATTGATAATATTATAGTTAAATTATAGTTAAATTAGATATTTGAAATTGTCTATTGCTATTGCAATTTCTCATAAAAAATATCTGTTTGTACTCCGATATAATATTATAGTTTCATAAAATATTAAAATCTCGATTGTGATTGGGAGAAATTGGTGTCAGATGTTTAACGAATAAGAAAATTCATCGTTATTCATTAACGCGATTAAAAATCTAGAAAATACTGCAAAAAAAAGACAATACACTTTGTATTTGCAGAGAAAGGCGTTAGTCCTCTGAAGATTAACGGCAATAGCATACGGAAATTTCTATCGTGTCCCGAGGCAATCCATATCCCAGTTCGATAACGAATGTGATTTTTTAACGAGACACTTTTACAATACTGCGTATTACTGGCGCGTAGCGAGCCGCACATTCACTCGTCCGGGAAAGACGCGGATTATCGATTACACGCGACGGCGACGAGAAGGGAAAGGCTCATCTCCGCAAGCCAGGAAGCGTTCGTGAACTCTGAACAGCTTCGTTGCTCCCGCCATTATTGTTAAGATTAACGAATGGTAATTATCGATATGTGTGAACCGGAACTTGTACAGTTGTTGCTATAAATATATGAAATTAGTGTTTTACACCATATTCATACTTACTCTCTCCGTTCAAATTACTCTGATAATTCTTACAAATTTCATTGAAACGCTACATTTTATTCATTTCAGATAATATAATATCGTTTATATTATTATACTGCTATATTTTTACATTTAATTTTAATTCTTTAGACACACATATATATATATATATGAGCAATTTTACGTCAAATCGGACAAAAATCGACTTTTTTTGGCTTCGTATTTTTTAAATCGAACGAAACTTTTTTCTCGTGAAATATACATAAAATAAGGAGATACGTATTTTTGTATTTGACCGAAATATTTTTTTTGCAGAAGTTACAAACAACAAAATTTTCGTGAAAAATGAAGAAGTTGTCAACTTCAAGAATTAATATCTCTGGTTATATTTGTCGTAGAGAAATATTCAAAAATGCATTTTAAAGCTAAGGAGACAACCTTTTTTATAAAAATAGTTTAAGTTACAGGAAATTGCTAATTACAATTGTTATAAATAATTGAAATGTTTAATAATTTTTTTCACCAAAAAGTACACTCTTAAAAATTTTTGAAATAATGCTATTTCATTCTCCATTTTATTCTAAAAGTGGACATATTTTTTATTTTATGGAGAATCGATAGATTCTATTTTTTATATATTTTTAATAAATGAGGCGCCGCGCCGTGATTCGACCAAGTAGTATGCTACGCGCTTAAGAAATCGGCGCGCCATAGCGTATCATACTACTTGGTCGAGCCACGGCGCGACGCCTCATTTATTAAAAATATATAAAAAATAGAATCTATCGATTCTCCATAAAATAAAAAATATGTACACTTTCAGAATGAAATGGAGAATAAAATAGCATTATTTCAAAAATTTTAAAAAGTGTACTTTTTGGTGAAAAAAATTATTAAACATTTCAATTATTTATAACAATTGTAATTAGCAATCTCTTGTAACTTAAACTATTTTTATAAAAAAGGTTGTTTCCTTAGCTTTAAAATGCATTTTTGAAAATTTCTCTACGACAAATATAACCAGAGATATTAATTTTTAATATTGACAACTTCATCATTTTTTACGAAAATTTTATTGTTTATAACTTCTGCAAAAGAAATATTTCAGACAAATACAAAAATACGTATCTCCTTATTTTATGTATATTTCACGTGAAAAAAGTTTCAATTGATTCAAAAAATACGAGGTCATTTCTTGTCCAGTTTGACGTGGAATTGCTTATATATATATTTGTTCTGTTTCTCTTATATTATATAAATTGTTTATATATATATATATAATGTGTTATTTTAATATATATGTATTATATTACGAAATGTTATATTTTAGAAAAAAAGCATGAAATCTGGTATGTGTTACGTATATTTTCAGATACATATTAAAAATGTGAATCGATTATTTAAATTTGTTTGGGTAAAGAAAAATGTCCAGAATTTCAAGTATACATTTATTGAAAATCATAATTAAATTAGTTTCTCGTCTTAGTCGTCGGTTACATCGTTGCTGCTGGTCGTAGTCCGGTTATATAGATTTTTATTCGTATTTATACGTTTATATCATCCGCGGATATCGGCTGCAATCGATACGAGGTAATAAATTATTACGAATTTCAAAATTTCGTTTTTTTTAAGTTTAAATCGATGCAGGAGTAATACCTGTCCGTAGTGGAGTTTTCACAATTGTCATTGCATAATTTGTCGAAACAGTTAATAAGCTCTATGCATCTTTAATTCATATGATGCATTCTGTTTCGCAAATCATGGCTAATGTAGAGGACAAAGAAGCATCATTTAAACTTCTACACATTTAATTCTGAGCAATGTTGATCAAAAATGCTAACCTGAGCAATATGTGAAAAATCTGTTTGGCGATTTGCTTCATTAGAGAAGTACACTTTTTATTTATTGAAAATACCTTTGCCTTCAGCTTTTGGTATAAATGTGAGATACGCAATCTTCAAATTCATATTTATTTCGACAAATTTGATCAAAATTGATATTTTAACCATTATCGACTCGGATTAAATTAAAAGAAGCAAAAGAGATTCAAAAATTATTTAGAAAGATTCCACTTTTTTATCCAAACAAACGTAAAAATTTTTGAGCAACTTCGACCAAAGGAAATATAAATTCAAAAATACTCTCCAGTATCTTTATAACTTTCCCTTCAGACATCTCGCGGATCGATTCTCGAGTCGTAATCTCCAATTTCCTGATCAAGAATTTAAAAAAATGAAAAGAAAAAAAGAGAAAGAAAGTAAAAGTTTCGTACATTCGTTGCTCATCATCAGATTAGTCGTTTGCGCATAGCGTCGTCATCGGAGATCAAGCAGATTGCTGCGAAAATCGCATGAAGAGTAGTTGTCGAACATCCCCGTCCAAATTATTGGCGTTTCAGTTTTGGCTCTTGCAATTTACAGACCTCGTGAAATCTTCATAGCAACCCGCAAGCTATCGTGACGATTAAGCGAGAATGGATCTAATTGATTGGAGGAATAAGTCCACACATATTGTCGATAATTTAGAATAAATTGATATAACGCGATCAGCTGATGCGCTATAGCAATTTATATCGCAATGTTATTTTAATAATGACAACACTCAATCTCTTCTGTTACAAAATACGAAGTTTTTAAAATTAAAGTGAAAAAATTTCATAGTAGATGGCTTTAAACGTACTTATTTTAAGTAAGCCTATCACACAATAATCGACACACTCATATCCTTTTCTTTTTAAATTTCTAAATACCTTATCTCTTATCTCTTTAATGTCAAAGCTTCATATATTTCGAAGAGAGAAGAGTGTGTAGGAATCGTATCATTATTAAAACAACATCTTCAAATTTTTGCCTTGATTCATATTACAGATAGATTATTAATCAATAATTAATTTATCTATAATACAATCAAAGTGCAAATATTATGTCGCGATATTATCAACAATCTGCAGCGGCTTATCCGTTTACGCTCGATCTTAGGCTCGTAGACTCAAGACATCACCATTCTTCGCTACGGTCGCGTTCGCAATAATGAAAGCACAGTCATCGAAATCATCGAATCGTCGTAAACTAGGAAAGGAGCAAATCGAAATTCCCGGAGCAGCGCGTTCGTCTGTCGTCGAAGATACACAGTCAGAGACGCCTCTATATATGTATATATATAGATGTATTTACATTAATATGTAAGACTGGATCGCGAGGGGTTCTCCTTGAACGGTGTGCAGGGGTGCTGGTGGCAATTAGGCCATCGTTAGGGTGCCCGCGCCTATCCCGAAGCCCACACCTTTGGGCCCAAAGTTCCGGCTGTAGCAGCCGCGGCAGTAGATATCCCCGTCCGGAGCGTCGTTCAAATTCGTCGAATCCAGAGAACGATGGCACTCGCCGCAACTGAAGCACCGCTTATGCCACACGCGATTCTTCGAGATCATCTGCTCGGCGGCGTACACCGGATATCCGCAGCGCGAACAGCCGTGCCCGTCGTTTCGTTTCTGGCCGAGCTGGGGCTTCGAGTCGATGCTGCGAAAAGAAAGCCAAAAACAAATCGTGTAAAAATCTAATGTGATGGATCATGAAGGAAAGCTGACCTGATTTGACGAGGATAGCTTAAGATGAAACTACGCTACGGTTACTGCTCATAAACGCACTTTTCGATCTGTCGAAACTATGTACGTATATTTACATATATTTACGTCTTAATGAAATATTCCTCGAAATTGAAAAAATGCTTGATTTATATTGGATACTCCTGAAAAGATGGAGAACAGTAGATGTTTCCTTTGAAAAATTTTAAACGCATAATATTTCTGAAATTTTAAATAGTATTATTTAAGATTGAAAACATTGAAAGAAATTATAATTATAGATGAACAACGATATTTTGTTTTTCACATAATCAATTTATAATGGATTGATAAAAATCTGTTATTAAGATAAAATAAATAGCATTTATTTAAATTTCTCTATTAAGAAAAAATATTTCTCCAATTTATTCACAAAAATACACTTCTTATTTATTGAGATTCTTATACTCTTTTAAATATTTTTATAGATAAAAATGAAGAGGAAGAATTTTCATGTTATACTTTATAAATTAAATTACTATAAATTACATCGAATTTTTTCATTTCTAAAGACATGCTTCTGAACATTACTGTATCATATGTATAAATCGACACGCTACATTTAACGATCCAAATAATCTCTTCTAATATGATTATTCAAATTAAGAATTATAATCACAAGTAGATCGATTATTGACATCGCTATCATTGAAGACAAACGCTATAGCATTTTTTACTCTGTTTCAGGAACTCCCGGGAATCTTGCGGAATGCACTTACTATGAGGGAGCATGATCTCCGTTTGTCGAGACAAGAGTCGGCCTGTGGCCGAACCCGAACCCTTTGGGCCCGAAGAGCTTTCCATAACACGCGCGGCAGTGAATTTCTTTGTCGGGACCATCGCATGCCAGCATAGAATCCAATGGCCGATGACACTCGGCACAATTGAAGCACTTCTTGTGCCACATGGTGCCCTTGGCGAGCTGTTGTTCCGCAGCAAACACCATGCCACCGCAACGGGGGCAACCCTGCCCAGCTGGCGCCTTAATCGAGGTCGTATCAGGATTGTAGTAAGGTCGGTTGGCTGAAATTTCTTCCTCCCTGCGGGTAATTTACGTAATCGTCTCAGTACAATCCTGATCAAGTGATATTTAATTTTCCTTATTTAAACTTTTTTAATCCACGCTTTCGTTTGAATAATTTAATTTGACTTAAAAGTCATAAAATATGCAATTGGAGGTAAATGTGTTATTTAGAAATTCGAAATATATTCCTAAAACCGTATTTTTTGATTGTGCCAATTTTATTTCAAATTCAAAAATCTTAATTTTTATCGTCCTTATCTGTTGCCATTTAATTTGCTGTATCTGTTAATTAATTTGGATTATACATGCATATATAACATATTTTTCAAAGATATTCTTCTAAGATTTTTTTTTCATTTTTAATAAATTGTGTTAGAAATAGGTATATATTTCACATTTACATAACAAGATCGCCAAAGTTCTATTTATGTAAAAATCAATACTTTTACAAATTTTCTTGATAAATTTCGTGATAAAAGTTTGTCGTAACTCTAACAAGAACTGTTGTAATTTTAATTTCTTCCGATGACGTGTTATATTTAAATAAATCACGAATTAACAAAGAGTGATGGAAATCTTCATGAAGTCATGAAAATCATTTGAAACGCTCGGGTGCACTTCGTTCAACGCACATTTATAGAGTCCCGGCGGAGCTCGGTTATATAAAACGAGTTGTATTTATAGTCACACGCGTAAGAACAGAGTTACGAATATAAAGTCCTAGACTCGGGCATCGGGCACGACACTTACGTGAGCCCGTCGGTCTGGAGGAATCCCGAGCCACATGCGAATCCGTATCCGTGCGGTCCCCACTTCTTCCCGTAACAGGTCTTGCAATAAACGTCCCGGTCCGGGCCGTCGCAGGCGATGATAGAGTCCAGGGTCTTGGTGCAGTCGTGACACTTGTAGCACTTTCGGTGCCACTCGCGACCCTTGGCGAGCACCTGCTCGGCGGCGAAGACGACGCCACCGCAGCGAGGACAACCCTTGCCCGGCGGGGCCTTGATTATCGCGGTGTCGATCACGGTGGTGCGAGGAGCCGCCTCACTGCGTCGCAAAGAGTCACTCGCGTTAACATTCTCGTCGGGCGATCGTGTATGTCGAATCGTATAGATTAGGAAAAAGCGATTGATTCCTCTGTCCGATCATCTCTAGTATATTGGATCAGATATTTGGAATTCATGCTGGGAAAACGAAAGACACGCAGAATCGGATTTTCCAAAGGATATAATCTTAATTCGCCTCGCTTTTCCCATCTCTACGGCTCGTTCGTGCAATTAAAAAAACAGAGTTGCATGCGAATGATAGGGCGATTGATCGTTGGCAATCGCTTGTCAAGGCACACAAAAGAGATATTGCAATTTTGTTTCATGTTTTATTATTTTTGCTATTTTTTATTATAAGAAGATCTGTCATTAAAATTAAATTAAAAGAAAATTCTATACATACTGTATAATATTGAAAATGGGATATAAAAGTCATTCATGAAATAGTAAAATAGATAATACTTCGCATACGTAAAAAATAAAATAAAATATATACGTAATTGAATCAAATTCTATAGTAATAAAAATTACAATATAATATTTTTATATTTCTATTAACAAACGAGCTACAGTCACACATAAAAATGTAATCATTGAAAATCGAATTTATGGCCTCAATATGCGATTACCAAATTTCTATCTTAGGGTGTCTCAAGTAAATTATACATCACACATCTGATTTCTTATTTAGTTAAGAGAAAATATGAGAGTCGTGAGTTTACACATGTAGTGATATGATATCTAGTTGCAGAAGGTTATATTAGTAACGATTCTACATGAATTTCAGATTCGCTTTAATCATCGATTGTCATAAGTACATGCACAAGATTCTACAGACCGTGTGGCAACAGGAATGTCGAATGTATGTGGAAGAGTCTCTGGCAACATACTAACTGAACGCGTAAGTACTCCTTAAAACGTGAGTCTTTCTGAGTCGTGATGGCCATTAAGAAATCCTCGATAAGAAACACTCGATATTCCGATACGATCAGCTGATTTGTGATGCCAAAGTGAGTAATAGCGCAAAAGCGTTAAGGCGTCGGTTTATATGTATGTATATATATAAATATATATATATATTGTATGTACACGGACACACACAAACGCACGCGTGTACAGAGTGTTCCGGAGAAGGCACGTGCTAGTGACAATCTTTCTGTATTCTTCGAGAAAGTCGAAGCCGATGTTTGCTCAGCGAAAATTCAATTCTTAAAGCTTTATTTATTATCCTTGGATTATTATTAATATATAAATTATATTTAATATTTTATTTTTATTTAAAAAAATGATTTCTGTGAATTTAAGGCAAATTTCGCAATATGAGAAAATAATGAAAAGATCTTTTATATATCGACTAAAATGTAAGCCACACATATATATACACGCTCGAGAGAGTATAATCATATTTGCAAAAATATAATTAACTATTCGGGAGAGATCGTACAAATTGTATTGAATTACAGATTTAAAGATTAACTTAAAATCTTAATTTTTCGTACCCTTAATTGTAAAATTTATTTTAAATTAATATCCGCTGCAAAGTTTCTTGGTACTTGAAAAATTTACTGTCTGATAATAAAAAATGGTATTGTATTATTAAATATTTGCTTTTGAAATTTAATTTATTTTTGATGATTAATGAATATTATACTTTGTTTTAGAATATTTTTTTATTCACATATGAAAAATGTCTCAGTATAAGAATAACCAATATTATTCTGTAATTCATCTAGAAAGAGATGCCATAAATATAGAAGAGATATAGAACATTTGTTCATTCAACAATGATTGACTCGTCTCACAAAACAAAATGCAAACGCCAAGAATAAATCTGATGAATTTGACGCTAACACAAAATCGGCAGTAAATTGCTCAAAGGGGTGAAGCTGTCGCTACTCGCGCGCTCCGGGCATCCTGTTTACGCGCGCGAAATAATCGTGATGGCATAATTAAGGGGGGCGCGTACCCCTCGTCCTCTATATCGCACTGCAGCCCGTTCCACATAATCCCGGCGTGGCCGATACCCCGCGGACCGAATTTCTTCGGATAGCAAGCTGTTAAGCAGACAAGCGCATCATATATAGTGAAAATGTAGAAGCCGAGGCGGGATTTCTCTCTCTCGCGTGCTTCCCGTCTCAGTACCGACTCTGAAAAACCCACCCATTGGCATAGCAGTCGCTCTGCAGGGCGCCGCCACCCTGGCCGTAACCATAACCCTTCGGTCCGAATCTCTTTCCGTAGCATACTGCAGACAATATCGATTAAAGATTTCACGTCGCCTAACGTTATCTCGTGATGATGGTCTGCGACGAAGATATAATCGTACAGGTACGCGCGCCGATGCGATCTTATCCGGACTTTGTTCTACGTTATCATCGTTATCATCTTTATCCTTTATTGGAATATTAAATGCAATATAGTACGAAATATGAAAGCTTTAATTTGAATTTTAATAAAGCTCCAATTGCATATTTGTAGAATATTCTAGAGCTTGCAGAAAATATTTTTTACAAGTAGAGATATTATATCTACTAGAATTATGTGTATTTCAAGTTTATAAGGTGTTTTATTTAATATTTTCTTAATATAGAAAATAATATTCGAAATTGCTATTAATTTTTTAATCTCTTTGTCATTTAGGAATTAATCAGTTCCTTTACTAATACATACTTTGGTAGAAATTGCTCAAATAAAATTCTATTTTTCAGTGCTGCAAATTTGATTTTCAAAATATTTACAGAGTAATCAATATTTCTATAAATATTTATACTGAAGAAATACATTGCGCAATATTTTCACATCTATGATTTAAAAATATTTGCATAACAATTTAATTTTAAATTAGATTATAAATTATTTGTATCAGACTATAAATTAAATTAATGCTATATCGCGTTGCATATTCTGTACATTATATTTTCGCGCATACGATCGTACCGTGTCCTCACCTTTGCAATAGATGTCCTTGTCAGGACCTTCGCAGCAGTTGACGGAATCTAATCTTTTGGAGCAGTTGGCACACTTAAAGCATTCCCTGTGCCATTGCTGCACGAAACACAAAGGGTGGGTTAGTCACTAAAAATTCTAGGGAGAGGCGAAAGTGCTCTTATATAATATCGTTTTCTTTTATCAATCGAAATCTTTCAGAAGCGCAGACATTAAAAGCGCTTCTTGGAGTCCGCCAAGATTTAGTAATCAATATTTTTATAAATACATATTTATACTAAAGAAATGCATTGAGCAATATTTTCATATTTATGATTTTAAAATATTTGCATAACAATTTAATTTTCAATTAGATTATAAATTATTTGTATCAGACTATACATTAAATTAAAGCTATATCGCGTTGCATATTCTGTACATTACTCAAAATTTACGGCAACAGCAACAGATAGTGTTTCGTAAATTTTTATTATATATAGCTTTTAGACTTTATAATATTTATATATATTACTTCAATCATTATATTTTCATAACATTTTTAAAAGTTGAAAAGCATAAATTTGCTTTGGTTTTATCTTTCTTTATAATCTTTCAATAATATTCAACATACAATATCTTTATAACTAGCTCTTAAATTAAAGTTTCATTGAAATAAAACTTTATCTATTTTTTATCTATTTATAGTCTGTTAACTTACTTTAATTTTGAATATTTCTAGAATTTCGATTTTATTATTTTTTACTCAAAAACTATTAAATAATATTTTAACACTGAAACAAACGACATTTTTCATATTTGGATCTCTAATATTATCTATGATTTCCTGCAGTGCAGTTATTCTCTCTGGAACACGTTAGTCTATCTATCGTAATTATCAAAATTCGCGACATATAGAGCGGGTAAACAGATATTCGCGTGTCTACATAACAATGTTGAGAAAAAAGGGAGCAAAATCATTGATTACGGTCCTTTCTCTGCAGCCCTTGTATGTTCGGGGGCTGTTTCCTGGCGGCATGGGGAGAGTTCACAAATTGGTTTTAGTGGGCGACAATAACAAGAAACGAACGAGTCAGAACGGAAACAGACGGAGACAGATAAATAAGTCCGTTCTAGATAGTTCAACATATCAGAACACAGAGAATTGTCAGTACGGATGTCTGTGTAACAAATCGAAAAAGAATCAAGGGCTGGCTGAAGCCAAAGGGGATTATTTAGATTCTTTAGATGAAAGATACCTCGACAGTATATCTCGCGGTCGGGACCATCGCAATGAAGCGTCGAGTCCAGAGATCGACGACACAATTTGCACTTGAAGCACACTTTATGGTAAGCCTAACACAAGAACGAGGTTTGACCAGAACGGCGATTTAGTAGAATACGACGAGACGCTTATCGTCGATACTGTTCTTGGTGCCGCGACGAATCGCCGGATATACCTTTTCGACTTTCAAAAATTTTGATTTCTTAGGATGTCTTAAATTTAATACATTTCCTTCTCTCGATGTTCTTGATATCAGAAATCAAAGATTTTAAACTAAAGGATGCATCCGCATCCTGATACAAGATTGATCGCTTGTCTCATCGGAAACAATATGATATAGATGTGAATAATATGTCCAAAATAATTAATAATGAATCTATGAATCTTACTACAATTAGCGGGATATATATCATTCTAATTATATAAGTATTACATTTTTTGTGTGATATGAAAGAGAATCATGGACACGTTTATTTTAGTGACAATAATTTTCGAATGCAATCTTTCTTGTATATTAATGTCAATCTTACTAATAATAATACTTTAATATATAATTGAGAAATGCAACATACATTTTCTAATAAATTAGTTAAATTAAAAGTCGATTAATTTAATGTAAAATATGTTTGAAAGGTAATATAATTTCCATTCGCAGGTAACTCGAATCAAAATGTTTGCATCTCTTGTTATGCAACAATTATAATTTTTTCCAATCACTTTAATATTTTAAATTCCAACATAAATGACAATTTTGCACGCATATCTATCTTTGTAGAACAATTTCTTGCGATATTCCATGCGATCCTTAACTATCCGTTCCAATTTTACAAATGGTGTGCTTTTTTTATCCAAGGAGGGAGAGGCTAATAAGAACTATATGTAATCGAATTCTTGCGTGTGAAGAAGCGATCTCAACGATATGCCGATGAGTCATGAACGACGAGGGAAATGGATCGCTGCCGTTTTCGCGCGCGAATTATCGCTGGACCAGATTGTCGGCCAGGCAATTAGACTCCGTTTCTCTGATTCTGAGAGGCGCTTCTTCTGGTAGCGAGCCATTTTATCGCTGGGTATCGAGCCGACTAAGATTGGCCGGCCAGTTGGTGCGTCGCCAAAGACGTTCTCTGACGAAACCACCGAGAAAGTTATTGGGTTTAGCACGAAGGGGAGACGAGCCCTCCTCTCCTTCTCCTTCTCCTTCTCCTTTTCTCACTCTTCTCTACATCCCCGCTCTCTCACTCTCTCTCTCTCTCTCTCTCTCTCTCTCTTCCCTCCCGCTGCTATTTTTTTTTCTCGCATTGTTATGAAATGGAGATTGGATAAGATTACGAGAACGCGCGAGAGACGGCGGCTCATCCATCGCGCGCCGAATTTAGACGCGCGGCAAAAGCCGCGGGTGTTTTGTAACCCGTGGCGCGGTTCCGTCCAGATTTTCCGAAATACGCGTGAGTAAGCGCGACGGAGAGGACGCCGATTGCGTCAATCTGTCTGTCGCCGCGTCAGCGGCCGATTTTATTGCTCCGTGTGCTAAATCGCGCCGCACGTTGCCCCCGCGAGCCGCCCTCGCCCGCGGAAATATCCGCGGTCCAGATTTGAGAGCGGCCCACTCATAGGTATCACGTACCTAGAATAATAAGGTCGCGACTCGAGGAGTATATGGAGGATTATTTTTGGCCTCTCGTCTGCCAATCTAAAACTAGATGTAAAATCAGTTGAAAACAAAAATAAAAAAAAAAAATCAAAGATCTGATTCTTGCACAATTTTGCGTTTCTGAGTTAAAAGTTACAGACAATTTTTCAACCACGAGTACTATTATTTATTATTCTAGGTCTGAAATATTTGCGCTCTGTAAAATCAATGTACAGAGTATTTCGTTACTTATGATACTTTTTACGAACTCTCTTAAATATCTCTGAAATCAGTATTATCACTGAAAAGCAGTGAATAGTCACTGATGGTTTTAATTTTAAGTATAACACTTCAAATCAGTAAAATCTCTGAAAAAAATCTATTAATAGTAGTCGTTGCTTCAATCAGTGATACTTTAAAATGCGTCTTATATTATAATATTATATATAAGATATATGTATAATTTATAGCAATATATTAAAGAAATATCTGAGTTTTTTAACCAAGAGTTTTGTTCATTTTTGTTTATCACATTTTAAGATTGAGAAAATATAATAATATGTATATAATTCTAAATTTGAATATTAGTTATATGTGTTTCATTTCAGATGTATGAAGCTTCTCTCAGTAAATAGCAATCTAAAATAAATAACTACATCTTGCAAATATGTACGATCATTATTAATTTTACAGTGAAATTTTACTGCCATAATTAGTGGGACATAAGACGGAAAAGCAAAATGTGTTTTTTATTTCGATGAAATCTTATGTCGCTTTAATCACCGATATTTTCACTGATTCACTTTAAGAGAGTATCTCCTTGTAGGTAAAAGCTTAATAGTATTTTATATAAAAAAAAAAGGATTTTAACATAAGCAATTGATTAAATTATAAACTTGATTAATGTCTGACTAAGATCCTTTATTCTCTAAAATACGCGAGCGAACGATCGGTCGAAGCACCAAGGTGACGCGAGAGATTTATCATTGTGCGTTTAACTCTAAATGCAGCCGCATGATTACGAACACGTCGCTAGTCTTCGCAGAGTTTACTTTGATACCAAAAGAATAATGCGATGATTAATAAAAAAATTATATTATCTACCAATAATTTTTAATTGAAATTGTTCTCTTTGATATATATCTATCCTTGCATTTAGTGTTAAATGCGCGCCGCGTACGTTCTTTAAATATACTCACCCTTCCTCGGGCCAACATTTGCTCGGCGGCATAGACGTACCCTCCGCAGCGAGGACATCCCTCCCCCTCGGGTGCCTTCGCGATAGCCCGTGGCTCGAGAATGGCGTTCGAACCCCGCGATAATTCACCCCTAAAAAGTCCACGTATATTAAAACCCGTCAATTAATGAAGTTTGCGTATACATCGTAAGATTCGGAGGTAAAACAAATCACAACTCATCTAACTTTTAATATACAATATTTATGCAATGAACTTTTCACGAAGTAGAGCATTTTATGATTTATTAACGTTAATTTGTTTGACGTTAATTTGTTTTACCTTTGAATCCTACAATTCAATATCTAAATGCCGGATTAAGCATCGAGTGTGGATCAAGCTATCAAAAACACGAGCACACACAGATAGAGGAATGACGGTTGAGAAGTGAAATTGATGGTTCACACGTAAGGTAATTGGTATAATAACTATAATATAAGAAGTAAATTTTATCCGTGGAATTATAATTAATTCGGATTTGATACTCAAGCAATTCGAGTAATGTATTTTAAAGATCGATGTAATGTAACATTTAAGAAATTCAGATTTAAAAATCTGTTTTTTTTTCTTTGATAGTCGATTTATTGAAATATGTATTTACAAATTAAAAAAAAGGTGTTCTAAAAAAAATAGCAAGAAAATATAATCATCAAACACTTATAAAATTTAGAAGGACTTGTGATATGTACGTAATTTAAGGAAATTATTAAGATACATACAGCGATCCGTCAATTCCACATCTAAACGTCACTAATCTACAGAAATAAACAGCACTATCAAACTCATAAAAGACATCCGACGTACAAAATCAGAATTCTTTGAATAATCTTTTGTCAAAGAAGGAACCAAAATGATGCTTTAACACAGCTATTTTACGTAAATATTTAATATAAAATTTTGTATTATAGAATGTTAGCTTGTCATAATGGGAGAGTCAACTACGTGGATAACATTTATATGAGGAGGGTGCTTATTATCATTTGATAATTAATTTTCACAAAAGTTTTCAACAATTAATACAGCTTATTTGTTTTTAGCCAACAATATTTAATATGATTCTATCTGATACACATAAAGTGTGTGTGTATCAATATGTTGATCTCAAATTCATCTAAATTTTTCAAATTATAAAATGGACTGAAAAAAGATTTTAGATTTTATGTCAACAGTTCCTTCTTGTATGTATAATATCCGATTCTCATTCGAGGAGCATCAAAGAAACTTTCGTCGGATGTGGTGATGAGGAGATAAGATAGACATAAATATATCAAATGATATCACGGGTTAGTTTGTGTTAGGCGTGTGTTAGTCAATGTGTTAGCGTAATTTTTCCCCTTTGCAACCACGGCACGTGGCTTCCGCCGAGCCCCGAGAGAGGAGAGCCGAGAAGCAAATCGTAATACGGTATAGTCGTACAGCGAAAAAGATGCAAAAAAAAGAGGAAGAGAAAGAGAGAGAGAGAGAGAGAGAGAGAAAGATGGAGAGAAAAAAAAGATGAAGGAAGACGAGAAATAAGGAAATATGAGAATATACAAGTGCTGTGCGAAATATCGGATGCAGTGTGGAGAGCCTGTGCGTGCGCACGCACGCATTCGTACCCTGAGATGGAATATCATCGACACAGTGAGGTGACACCGATCGTGTGTGTTGTCTTTCCTGTAGTGTGACAATTGCGCCGTTGAGATGGGGGTTTTATATTACGGTATAGTGACGTATGTATACGCGACGGAGAGAAGATGTGCGAAAGGTGAGGAGAAAAGCCAAGTGAACAAGCGAAAAGTATCCTCCATCATTTTATCTCAGATTTAATAAAATATATACAGATGTATATGTATGCTTCGAAAATTTTAAATATGTTACAATAAAGTTGATCATTGAAGGAAGAATGTGCGATGATGATGGGTGATGCATGATAGGTCAATTTCAGATAGCTTTACGCTTTCCCTTCTCTATTAGTTCCTTGATCGATTCGCGATCGATTTTTCCTCGGCGCATATTTAATTGAAAATATTTTTTTTTTTTGCTCGTTACCTAAAGTTTCATATTATTCGTCAAAAGATGAATAAGAAAATTTGTAAAAGTTCTTAGACTTTTTCAATAATTCTATATGTGTCTCTTCAAATTTTTCTGAAAAGATAATCAACTCCGTAAAATATAATGAAAAGACAGTGCGCAGGGAATCTGAGACGTCTTATTCAGAGACGGAGCGTAACAAGTGTTCCAACAAGTGCGTCTGCACTAGATTACAAGCGTGCTGCATCCTACAAAACTAAGAACATAGCCGGTAAATGTCAAGGCTCATCTCAATGGCGTTGTCATCGCAACATTCGTCGTTATCTCGCTAACAGAACGGTGTCGAAAGATCGCCATTACCTCATTATATCGACATAGTACGCGAATACACTAACACGCACGCGGGCACGCACGCACGTACACGCACGCACGCGCCAGCACCCACGCTAGTTAAGGTGTTAGCGAGATTATAGGATTAGAAGTGGTGCGAGAGAGGCCATGCGGGAGAGCTACGTGTATATAAAAGCTACAAAAAAGAAAAAGAAGCTGCTTTGTCACGCGGCGAAAAAGAAAAAAAAGAGGAGAAATAGCGAGAGAAAAAGAGACAGCGAGATAGAGAGATAGAGACAGAGGCGCAATTTGACTCGATGCTCACCATTCTCGTACTCGGTATTTTCTCTTTATCACGCAGCTCGTACTATGTGATAAAGTGACAACGGTATACTGTTCAATGGTTGCCTCCGGATGGCTCGTGTTCAGCGGGGCTGGCGGGAGCGGGGTGTGTCGTGTGTTTCTTTATTTTTTGTATCTTTCTCGTATTTTTGTCGTTTTCTTTCTTTTTTTTTTTTTTTTTTTGTTTCGTTTTCGTACACACTTCGTTCCCTTTCTTGGCGAAAGAGAGAGGGGGACGAAGGGCCGAAGAGATGCGGGTTTCGTACGCAAAGGCTCGAAGTCACAGACAAAGAAGGTACACGCATCAACGGTGCACACTCTACTTTCGTGGATTCTCGCGCAAATAGAGTTGCGTCGTTTAACTTTAGTCAAAGTTACAGTCGCGAGTTGAAAATGATACGATCTCGATGCTACGAGGAACGTACGAGGATCATCCTTACATTTATTTGCAGTAATGGAACCGCGATCTCTTTCGTGTCTATAGAATAAAAAATTTAATATTTTTACCGAATACCGAATTTCAATCTCTCATCACAGAATTTAAGGTAGAATTACGCGCGCGTGGATTTGCATTTGACAATTCTGCAACTTTGACCGTAACATCAACTCCGCGAATCTATTTCGCGTCTTTGGAAGATACGCTCGTTACGTACGTCATTCGTACATTGATCTATTTTACACACTGAAAGATAAGGGAAAAATTCATATGTTATTCGTTAATGAAAGACACGCTTGGTTGTTTTGTTTCCAATTTTATCTTTCCCTTTTTTCCACTTTTAATGGCACTTATTACAGATGGTACAAATGATCCTACAAACTAGCTCATGTATTCGCATAGAAGAAAAAAAAAACATAGAAGAGAAAAGAAAAGAGAAAAAAAAACGAGAGAACAATTCAATCGTGTGCGATGACGGCGGTCGATCGCACGAGGAGACGGTAAGGAATAAACTTAGGGAAAAGAAAAGGAATTGAACGTGGACTATCTTATATCGAATGTTGATGACGGCAAGGAAAAGTAAAAGGACAATGTAAGGGGTCCTTGAAGGAGACGGAGAGACGAGGTAACATGCTCGCCTAAACTACGGTGATGACAGACTCCACAAAGGTGAGAATAGAACAGTCTGGTCCTGTTGGACCGTCTAGATTCAACTATCGGGACACAAAGGACCGTCTACGATCTAACTTTCACGAGGGAGATAAAGAAAAATCAAAAGTTGGACGAGATTCTCTCCTTGTCATGCTTCGGAAATTCAGGAGGAAAGAACAGGAAGGAGAAACGCGATTTTTTTCACTGTATCGGACACGCTGTATACACGTATACGTAGACGCTCTTCGGCTTCCTGGTACAGTCTGCGGCTTCTTCCCAGTTGCTGGTGACGTAATTGACCAAGAGAAGGATCATGCTGACGGATCACGGGTGTTCACGACGGTTGTTCGGCCGGTGATTTTTAGTTTCGCGCACGTGGAAGAGTGTCTTTACGTGAAAAGGACAGGAGGACAGGTGCTTCCAATACGGGATCGCGTTGTGGAGTACACGCTACTCAGGAATAAGGAAAAAAGAGGAGGGGTTGAATATATCAGGGGTTGAGGTTGCGCGACAGTGGATGCACTCACTCGCTCTTCGCTTGCAGATGCTCGCCTTGGTCCATAGACAGGCAGCCAGCTCCGCCACCGAATCCGTAACCCTTAGGGCCGAACTTGCGGCCGTGGCAGACTTTGCAAAACAGCTCGCCCTCGTGCTCGGAGCAGTTTGTCGAGTCGAGCGGTTTGCCGCAAAGACCTGCAACACACGAATCGTCGCACGTCGTTGAAGATTACGGCGCTTCCTGCTCGAGTCTGGAGACACGATATTAAGTGTCCGTAAACTGCACTATTTCAAGATACATCTCGTAAAAAACATTTGACTTATATTCCTCTCTTCAGCGATTTCCCAAGTATATATTTTAAGTATAAATATATTTAATTATATTTCAATTATATTTTATTTTATTGAAGAATAGCCCGAGCATCGAGATGTTATTATTCATTATCACGGTTGTTTTTTATAAAGAGATACGTAACATGTAGATGTTACATATATATATATTTTTTTTCCTACATACATAGGAAATAAGATATGCAATGTATATTTTTCATTGACATGTGCAATATAAAATATTCAAAAATATATACTTCTGATACTATCAAAAGATACGTCAAATCGATTCTTATTTATTACGATTCACTCCTCGAAACTCCACAATATTCACGTTATTCTAGAAATAGATATGCGTTGCGTCTCTTCAAGACACGATGTTCAACATTGAGATTGTTATGAATTATTGATATCGGTCATTGCACCCGAAATCATTACCAGATAGTCGTCAATTGATTTTTGGCCAACACACAGACTCAGTTACAGTCGCGACAGATTATCCGGATATAAGATTTATTTTAGACGAGCCTAAGAATAGGAAACTCGATAATGTCTCTTCCGTAATGAAAATATTTGGCTACATTCTTACAGAACACTTTTTACAGTAAAGCATATCATAAAATATTCACCGAATAAAAAAATAAATTTTAAATAATCTATATAACAATTGTACATAAAAAAATATAAACTTTTTTTATGACTCTTATATTACTTTAATTTTTTATCACAGACGAAAATTGCGAACGTTCCAAAAAATCATAGCTTTAAATTTTTATTGAAGTGTCTAATTATTTTAAAAGCAATTGCACTGACTCAATTTGTATTATCTTTATCATAAAAACTATAATTATCAAAAATACCTTTATGAATTACAAGTTTCCAACAAATACAAACTCATGAAAACGTACAATTGTGATAAAATATGCACAATAAATTTGTTCTTTTTGCTCTCTCTGCGTAAAATCAAATATTATTTATGTTAAAAATTGCGATTTGCATTAAAATACAATGTGGCGGTATTTTCTCTGCTCTTCCCAAGTTGGGGAAAATGCAAAACTGTAACAGGATATGATTTCAATATCCCGTGAACGTAAACAGATAATACAATTCTCTTATATGTATATATATATATCTTCTTTCTTTCAACTTCTAAGTGGCAAAATGACACCGGTTGTTCTAGTTTCAAGATATCGATTTATCGTGTGCCAATAAGAAAACACTCATCCACTCTATTTCCAATTTACAAGATTATGTTTGTTTACTCACCGCACTTGAAACACGTTTTGTGCCATTTCAGTCCACCGGCAACCCGCTCTTCTGCAGCATAAACGGACTTGCCACATTTAGGGCATTTTGGATGTTCCACGGGCTTGAAAGGCATTTTTACACTACAACAAAAAAAAGACAATTCCGTTATCGTCCGCGTTATCGTGCTTTACTGCGGTTACATTAATTATTTGTCGCAAAATTATTCATCGTTAACAGTCAAAAGTCGAGAAATTATTTCTACTGTCAATCATTTTTTGATAACGTACAACTTAAAAAAGTGTATTAATGTTTTGTTTAGAGCCGCCCCTACACAATTTTTATTGTTTAAAAAAGATCTCATTGGAGAATCAAAATAAAAGTACTACAATACAATCGCGAGGTATGTGTTCTTATGAAAAATCCGCAGTTTCGAAATTCAAAATCCGCGAAAGTCGAATCGAACCGAATGTCTTTATTAATATCGAAGGAAATCATTGTTGGTACGATAACTCATCTCGGTTATCTAACCGGTTGTTTACGAGGACGCTGTAAACAATCCGCGTTTCCGTCTGACTCGTCGGTTCTATTTCTGTGGTTCTGTGGTCTAGTTCTATTTCTCTTCAGCTTGAACGCTTAAGCGCGATCGAGCAAGTGGAAGAACGGGGATGTAAAAAAGGAGAAGAGAAATATTTCGCGCACGACAACCAGGGCATTGAATAAAAGCATAAATAGGGACAGGTCTCTCCCTATAATTTACACACAGGATATTGTGGTGGTAGTTTAGTATAGAGGAGAATTTTCGAATTTAATCTGGCGATTGTGTTTAAATGATCGTGTAATCCTTGATTTGTGAATAGCAAGAAATTAACAAGTTTTGGCGAGTTAAAGTGTAGAGAATATATAAATGACGTTTATAGACATTTATCTTAGATTATTTTCAAACAGACAACTGTTGCTACTTTTCTGATGATAATGATTCTAACGATGTATGGAATAAAAAATCTTATATAAATCAATATGATATAAGATATCATATTTTTTCAAATAAGATCTGTCCAAAAAAGAGCAAAGAAATTTATTTGTACGTATATTTAAAAATTCAAAGATATCTTTTAACTCTAAATGATAGCTCTATATTGTAAGATAATTGTAAGAAAATAACATTATATTTAGTTTTCGTCACAATAGGTATTTATTATTTAGTTTTCGAAATGACTTAAATTGTGGTATGAAAAATCTCTGATTTTTTAAAATAGTTTATGCCCGCCGCTATTATTGCCAAAAACACAAAAACAGACTATGATTGATTGACATACATTGCAATAAGATGGGATGATATTTGGCATGAAAAGTAGTGGGTGCGCATAATAGCGCTTGGCAACGTTGATTGTTGATTGTATATCTGCATCATTATAATATTTTATTTCAATAGTATACAAAATAATAGTAAAAGTAAAAGTAATAAGTAAAGATAACACAATGTGATATACTTGATATGATATGATGCGGCATTAATATTCCGCATAAATAATAAATGCAACGATCACAGTAGAAATTAGAAGATGTATAAGCAAGTCAAATATTATAACTGATTTGAGATATTATTACAAGAATATTTATGATAATAATAAGAGACATGTATATGTCTTTCTACAAGTCCTAATTCTCATATTTCTCTATTCTATAGCAGTTTAATCCGCACAAACTATTCTTGTCATTGTAGATATTATATCACGCATTATATCATTTATTACTTTTGTATTTATTATATAAAATGTGTTTAAGTTATTACATTATACGAGTTTAATTCTTGGATTTGTAAAATATCTGTTACTTTTTTATATGATGTGATGATAAGCGCGGTGACGAATAAGTAATAGTTTAATCTGTTACTACTAAATTGTTACTATTAGACATGGTATTTCTTAGTGATAATGAAAAAAAGTATAGATCTATGCTATTTTTTAAGCATAAAATTTACTTTAGAGAATATTTTTTAATATTATTTTTGTTTTCTTTCTATCTGCAGATTTCACATAATTTAATGTTACTGTATATATCCTATATTGAATCTTAATTTTTGGTAAAAGAAATTAGTTGTATTTAAATTAATTAAACAATTAATCAAATTAAACAATTAAACAATTAATAAAAATAAAAAAATAAACCGTTTGAAATAAAACATTCCGTTAGCCGCCTTATCATATAAGAATAGTACAATAATTATCACCATCACATTAACTTTGATCAATATTTAATGATATTCTGATCTTTATTAAATATCTAAATATTCTTTCCACCCCTCTTTAAAAAAGGGATGCTAGCTTATTTTTATACCGAGAATATATCCGTCGTAACGATATTAACACTCTTCGGCTGTACAGATACGCTCTGTTACTACTTAACAGTAGAAACAGACAGTAGCAATATCGCGCGCTAGTAGTAGTAACGGCGTTAACAGCGGCGCGGACAGTAGTAACAGACGGAGTGTGCGGGCAGCAGAAGAAAGAGAAAGAGAGAGAGAGAGAAAGAGAGAGAGAAAGAGAGAGCAGACGTGTCTATATCCGTGCAGACGCGTACAGGCGATCTGCGAGGCCGTATTAGGGAAGGCGTTAGGTTCTCCACGGTAGCGGATCTCTCCTCGTTTCCCCTTCCGTTCAATCGTACGCATATTCGGAGACGTATGGAATGCACGGTATCCTAACTTGCATGTCCTGCCACGCAGTGACACTGCAAAGTAGTTGTATATGTGTTCAAGTGTCATTACATTATACGGTAGAACTAAAAATCTCAAGATTTGCATTTAAAAAATTTAAGAGATTTGTATAAAATAGTTTTTTATATTCGACATCCTAGACCTTTAGTTTTTGAGATTTTTTTTATATTAATTTTGTGTGTTATATAAAGTATCGTAGTATATATCTTACAATACATATAATATTGATTTATGTACATAAAAGCTAAAAACATGGAAATTTAAATTTAATTTTATGTTGCCGTATTATATTAAATATAATATTATTTGTTATATAGAAGTTTTAAAAATATTAAATTTTTAAATCTTTTATATATATATTTTTTTTTTACTCTTTCTCTCTCCCTTTAATTATTTTTATTATTAAAACAATGTACATCGGTCGATGAACCGCAATCTTTCATTTCAAGAGCTTTAAATACTGGTATTATATTATTGAAAATGAGTCATTGTGTGATTTGCGCAATATGTCGACATGAGTTAAAATTAAAATGGAAGTAAAATAATGATAGAAAACGGCCAAGAATGAATAATTGCAGTGCGGTAAGTGTTGGCACTAATAAACGGGTGAATCATCGACCTGGCGATTATCAAATATGATCATTTTACAAAACATTTAAATTTTAGATTTGCAGCAGAAACGGTAGTTTGCCAAATAGATGGGATGTAATTATCGCAAAATGCAAAGATCTTTCATTTTATACGTATTTTATTTTTTACGTATCTCGTAAAAGTTTTATGAAATAGATTACGCTCTATATGTTTCTTTGATATATTCTTAATATATTTAAAAAGTGGTATAAAAGTATATATAAAATGTACTATATAAATCATTTATATATTTTTTTAACTTTATTCTTACAATTTAGTTAATTAATTATTTGAAGAGAGAGAGAGAGAGAGCTGTCACATTTGACTAGATTATTGAATGTTATTTGACCAAATTTATTTTTATTCAAATTTTTATTCGCTAACTATAATTATTGTCTTGTATTGATAATGATTTGCTACGAGATAAAATAGATTATCATATTGTAACATTATGATGGATTAATCGTTTTTGAAAAGAAAGATCGCAATACAATTAGGACAAATAATCTTTCATAATAGATGATGGTTTAATATTTTCACGAGTATCCGGAAATATTATCGCGGCATCATGTTTCAAACTGGCTTGATAAATCACATCCGGATAGCATAAACAAGCGGATGAAACTAAGATCCTAAAATTAGGTCACGCTATAAAGAAATCCTAAGCGCCCGATGACTCGTATGATGTATAATTACAACACCCGGTGTAGTGAAATATTTCAGATGTAATACGATATCTTGCATTGCATCACACACGATCGAAGCAAATGAGCAATCAAAATATTGTTACGGAGAGAGAATGAAAAATAAATTCATTTTCTTGTACATATGTCTGCGTATTATTTCGAGTATTAATTCGTTAGATAATATTGTTTAAATTATCGGTTAAAAGTATAAAAGAAAAATTAAGTTTCTTCTTCATTTATAACAAATTAACAACATTTCTCTAACAAATACTCCTAAATATCGCGAACTCTTTTCGCATTTATCGTAATAAATATTTAAACAACAGTCTTTTAATGTATTTGTTTGAGAATTCATGTTCTGATTTAGATTCTCATTTTGCAATTAGCTATCAGTTTGCAAGTAACGTTATAATGATTTTACAAAATAAGCATCGAGACTATTCGACTAATCACGTTCGCTTAATTTAATAATGATATTTTGTTCGTTAAATTTATTTGATAAGTTAGTTTGATCAGCGTTGTTAGTCGACGAGAAATTGAGTTTCGGTAATTAATAATAGCGAGGAGAATGCGTGCATATTTTTAAAATTAACGAGGTTGTCTCAACTCGTTACGGAAATGTGCGAGATAATAATTTTTATGACAGTAGAGTACGCGATTGAATATTTTACGTAAAATTTATTTAAGCATTATATTAAATATTGCAAACACGTTTATTGTCTATAATTTATCTACAGAAATTTTCGTGAAAAAATTATATTAATAATATTCGTTTATGTATTTTTTTTCGTATACAAAGTATAATCGTTAGTGTTATAAATTTAATCAACTAAAGCTATTAAATTTGATCAATTAGAATTTATCATTATTTTGAAATTTTAAGTACCATCTTCAATTTTTGTACACAAAATGTGATATTTCTATTATTTTTATTTTCATTCTTTTGTTTACTTCAATGATTTACACTCAATCATATGGGCAAATTGACCGACAAGTCGCGCGCGGTTCATGAAATTTTATTAATATCTCAAGTTCTAATTATAACATAATGTAGAATATATATTCAGTGATCGTGACTCTATTTGAATATTTCTAGCACGAGATTAGATCTTAAAGACATTAGATTTTCCATCATATCCATCCTAGATAGCGTAGATATCCTTTACCCTGTTCATCTGTGTCGACCGCGCGGATTAATGTTAAATCTTGTTAACTAAATTTTCCTCCTCCTTCCTTCGTCTACATTATTGAAAAGAGCTACAAAATATTTCACTTCAAATTCGGAATTGGCTTATTTTCGAAATTCTTCAAGATAAAAATACTATGCATCGTAGCAAAAATCTCTATCTGAAAGATTTGATACGATCGTTTATATGTTTCCAAAATTGAAATATTTTTTATAGTACTTTCTATAATACTTTCTTCTGTTTTTAATAAGTTGAGAAAGATGCGTAATCTACAAATTTAGAATACAACATTTTGTATAATTTAAAAATAGTAACGAGTTGCTAATTCAAAGTTAGTTGATCTATAGATTATAACAATTTGATAATTATCAATTTTATCACAAGAAAGAATAATTTTAGTTTGCTGCATAGATAAATTGGTAAAGTATTAATAATTAATAATGAGATTTAAAGGCACAAATCAAGATTTTTATGAACTTGGCGAAATCTTGATAATTCTAATTGTTTATGAGAAATCGTCACTTGATTGTAAACTGATCTGTATAAAAGAGATGTGACAATTCATCAAGTAGCTGACCTGACGCACGTGTATTCAGACATCGATAAATACCTTTCAGGGCACTATGCAAATTTCAGTATTTCACGAGAGGGAGAGACACAGAGAAAACAGACAAATCACGCGGTTGAGATAAAACACGTTCGCAATGTGATTCTAGATGCATTTCTCGGAGCGATACAAATGGCCATGTTTTTGTATATCGTCATCGGTAGTAGTATCTGATAGTAGAGTAAGTAGTAAAGAAGTACGTATATCCGCCCACACTATTATCTGGATACTCACCACTAATCGATCGTAGTCGCGTGAGAAAAAGAAAGAGAGAAAGAGAGAGAGAAAGAAAGGACAATTCGAGTAAATGGATTACAAAACACCGAGCACTCTACACCGCACTAATACTGGATTCGAATGACTGTGCTCGCGTCGGAAGCGTCCTAGTCATAGCCCCCCTAGGCTTTGCACACGGCACGTGTGCATCGGGAACGTCAGTGCTGTTGACGACGACGACGACGCTGTGCTGCCAGTGGTGCGACCGTCGAAGGGTGGCGGGGACTTTGCCGAGATAAGATTTGAGAGGGGCCTCTGGGCCGAAATATGGTTTTCGTAAATTTCAAAATTTCGCTGCTGAAAATGAACATTTTCGATAGTAAGATGCTTCGATTAATTTAACTCTCGATCGACATCTATTTACTCTATCTATGAATCTACAAATCTTCTAATCTCTCGTCCACTTTTTACAGTGCGATTTTAATGTTTACATGTATAGAAGTATATTTTTTTATCTTCTCCAAAATTTATGTGGAGCTAATTCGATTTTCGCCAAATGCTATCATCAGCTGTTATAATAGATCGATGGAACAGAGAACATAAAATAAATTTTCGAGAATGAATACATCTATTTCAAAGCCGAAAAATTATACTCCAAAGGCTGCATATCTATTTAGCCATGTAAGATATTTATTCATGTATATATGTATATCTTTAAATGTCAAAATGACATTGCTAGATATAAAATTAAATGCTGTAAAATTGATACAAAATGCAAATGATATGACAAATTATAATAAATCATTTCCATAGCTTGCGCATTTTGATATATCGAACTGTAAAAAGAAGCAACAGAAAAGTCTGACAGTCTGGCACAGCTTATACTACCTATCGTTAGATTAGTGTTACATTATATTTATCAACAAATAATAAAATTATTGCTGTAATATTATAATTACCGGTTGAATAAAATCGATTCGGTAGGAGTACCTTAATCAATCAAAAGTATCAGTAACATAGATAAATCAGAAAAATATATCCTGGAAAATCACAGACTACAAATTAATAACAGAAAATTAAAATTATTTATTCTTTTGGCTACTGTTTCCTGGAATTAGAGATATATCAGAATAAACATGAAGAATTCAGGAGTTTCGGTAAGTCGCGTATCCGTAATTTTTCGAGCTAAAATCTTTGATTCACAGGGTTTTGAATTTTGAGTTTTTTTGTCTTGTAATCAATATGTTATAATGTATCATAGGTTCTTAGGAAAAAAAATGCAGAAATAATATATAATCCTTAAATAAAATATTATATGATAAATATTATATGATATTTGTATACGGCGGAAGCTATATGCCCACAAAGGTACACGTTTGACCCACTTTGGAGCATGTAAATCTCCGCGGACTCACGACGGAAAGTTCCTCCCCTGAGAAGAATTATGGTCGTGGTAAAAAGTAAAAATACATCGAAGATGGTAGACACGAAGAATTTCGATGAATATTCGTGGTAGTTAGTGAAACATAGCAAAAATATGCGAGGCTATCGTTTGAAGCTTCCACATGTTCGATTTCATCTACGAATATCCTCGACTTTATAAATATAATCTTAGTAAGTGTTAATAACTACGATTGAATTTCATGAAATATCTGATGATGAACTATCATTATAAATGTCGTAAAATATTAAAGATTGCGTGCAAAAGACTATAAAAGATGGAAAGATGATATTTGATTTTGATTGCACCAATATATTGGTTAACAGCAACGCGATTATAATTAAATTTTAATTTGTTACATTTAAATTTCTAAATTATATAAAAGTAGCATGAATGTATATAGACAAAGTAAGCTAAAAAAATTTAGTTAGGCTTTATTATAAGTCTATATTAATTTTGCAATTAAAACTGCAAAAGTGATAATTATTATATCGACATATAAATTACATCTTAATATTTTTATCATCCAAACAACTATCATATCGTCTGTATTATGTATTCATTACATATTTCCTATTACAATATAATCTTTTTTTTATCTTTACAATTTTTTTCGTTATATCGAACTATACTAGCTATATATACATATATAGTCAGTACAAATATATAAAATATACTCATTCTAAATATCTTTATGAAGAATTTTCAGATGATGTTAAGATGATTATTGCACAATACATCAGAGAGTTGTGAGCAGAGCGGTCAATGTACGTTCGCAGAAATTTAATTCAACAGTCGTCAGAAAAAAAGGGTGATAAATCGCGGATATTTTTTGTAATTCACCAGGAATTTCCGACCGGCCTACAATTCCTCGACTAACGGACGTTTTCCGCGTGCTCGAGCACCCTCGGTCGCGAGATTCCTCGTTTCCTCGACGAAGGAGAGACGAGAAGCGTGGGCGGTGGTTAAGCAAGGGGACCGTACTCTCTCTCGCATTTTCGTAACGAGGCACCGTGGTGAGCACTGTGAGGAGTCGGCCACGCACTCATCGTCTAATAATAATATCTTGCTCAAATTTCTATTTTTAGGGAGATATATGTACGTATGCGCACATACATGTCTCTATATAAAAGGCCCAAGTATATGGTTTCGCGCGCCTACGCGGACGGTGTGTGTGTGTGGGTGTGTGTGTGTGTGTGTTTGTGTATGTGTGTGCTTACGGTTATGAAGACGACGACGTCGCGAATTATTATCGCACACGGGCGAAACGTAATATCTGTCGTGGATCTGACGATGTAAGCGGAGGCAAATGTAACAGAGCGAAACCGCTGAGGATTCTCGTAAGACACAATGAAGCTATGACGAAGCTCCATAGAAATAAAGTATTTATATCAAATGAGCTTGTAATCGCAATTTTAAATTGCATATATTGGATTAAGTATTATATCGATGCAGAATCTCTCTTTTTGCACGGTTGTGCGTAACGAATTACATAGATCGGACACATAAAACGTGTAGAGAGGTGACAGATATTTTTCCGCAACTATTTTTGACGCTCTTAAAATAACATAAAAAATCTGATAAAGTATAATATGAGAAGAGTAAGGATGGTCTCGAGCCTCTGTTCATCGTCTCGTTCACCAAAAGGCAGACTAAATCACAAGCGCGACATAATTGACACACATGATTCGACGTATGAGTAATGCTTCTATTCCGGTCATATATATATAATTTTATATATATGTATATAAAACTATATATATATATACATACAGTTTTATATATATGTATATAAAACTGTAAAGTTATTGTATGTCATCCATAAGCTATATGCTAAAAGTTTATACGTCATATCTTTAATGATGCATTTATGTGTCTCGAATGTTGACAAGAAAATTATCTGATAAAGATTTTAGAAAACAAATGCAGAGAGAATATAAATCACTCCACATTGTTATTTTATATGCATAGCACATCTTTGCAATGTGCATTACATAATTCCTTTTTACATATGTGACAGTGCATATGTATAAAATGTAACGTTTTGCAAACGCACGTTTTGTTTCTTTCTCATTCTCAAATTGCACTAAATTATTTTGTATCCCCAAAACATTTAAAAATAACAAAAATTATAATAAATTATATGTTATTAAATAATTATAAATTCTATAATAATTTATCTCATGAAAAATTTTGTTTCAGATCTAAGTACGGAATTTGCTTTTGAGATTTCATAGCTAGGAATCGCGCTGCATATATAAAGCTGATTACATTAAAAAGGGAAAGATAGAATATTTAACGTCGTGCCGTATATCTCGAAGCGCAAAGCTACGTCAGAGAGTTTATACATCTGGATTTAGTTGAATATTTATTTATCGCGAAATTTCTTTTTACATATGCAGTGCACATCTACAAAGCAAGCGCCACGAGTACGCGTCTCGCGTTTCTTTTTCTCCTCTCCTGGAGCTCCTGGAGCGTTATACGTTAAACCACTTCTGTTATCCCGCTAACTCGAATTTACTCGCGTAGCAGGCGGTGGTCGTTATTCGCCAAGTTTGACAAGTTTACGCGCCGCGGACTATTTGCTCGCGAAAGTAAACTGTAGCGTGCTTGCTACGAAGTGCGCGCGGACCTTCCGGCGGTGGTTGCGCGGCAGCTTCCGGTCTCCCTCGATCTCGGGCTCGCCGGATCCGGTAATGCGAATCGCGGCCTCTTGCACGGTGTTAAGGCTGCTTGAGCTTTTTACATAAAAGCCGCGCGCGCATTTATCGGCCTGAAAATAGAAATTTGAGCAAGATATTATTATTAGACGATGAGTGTTCTCGCGGTTCTCAATTCGGCCGCGCCGGTTTGTTGCCGAGGAGCCGACGAGGGAAGGCCGCCCATACTTCACGTCCTCCACCCATCTCTTCTTCCTTTAATCCATTAGAGCATAAAGTCGTTTTCTTCGAGGAAATATTTGCGTTTTCACTACGCATTGTCTCCTCCTAAGAAAAATTTCGCCTCATTATGCATTTATTAGAATTAGATCTTATTAGAAACGTGCGCAAATCTACGTTTCCAATCTCAGATCTTCTTTGCTATCGATTCATGTACATAATCTGTATGATCACACATTTGTATCATCTACATACAATTATAAATAATTTGCTTGCTATTTAAGAATACGTAAATGTATATTTTATTAATTATTTTTAAAAATTTATTATTATAAATATATGCAGAGGAGAAAGAGAAGAGTGAAACTATATAAAGAAGATTAAATTATATTTTATTAAAAATGAGTGTAAAGAGAGAGAAAAACTGGCAATAATTTCAATTATACTAATTAAATATATTCTTCAACTAGTTATTATTTGATGAAACTTTAGGACATCTACAAATGTAAAATAAAAATTTACGGTAATGTATTTCAACATGTCCGATTTATTTAACTGTGCATTGTAAATCGAGGCACAAAATTACATCACTTGTCATTCGAACAATGTAACATATTAAATATATTATACGAGAGATATGCTCCTTTTAATATTTTCAGCTTTTACTCGTTCCTTCTTTATTTCTAATTGCTTTATTTGTTAAAATATAGAAAATGTGTGTATGATATAAATAAATCTATTTATATCGTACTACTAAGGGGAAAATTGTTGCTTATAAATCGACATATGATTTTAGATACGCAGAAAACATTTGGAGACTGTTTTTAGAAATGACAAGTTTTGCATTTACAGCAAAACACAATTTCGAAATCTCTATTTTCGACGGGCGATTAAAGGAAAATTCGACCGATGCTTGCAAGCAATTAGATCGAAGACGATTAAAAATATAAGACAATTTGCACAAATAGTTTGTATTTCTGTACAGCGTTATTTTAATAAATAATTAAATCTTCTGTACAGACTAGTTTGCTAAAAACAAAACTTAGAAGAAATTGCTTTAAATTTAAAGATACGAAAAGATATTCAGGACAAGATACGCGTCATTTTTCGAATGGTACACATAATTAAAAATTAGAAGTAAAATAATAAAAAAATATATATATATACATATTTCATATCATAAAATATATGTCCTAATATATTTTATGTGAAAAATGCGAAAATTAATATTTTATAAAACGAATGAAAGACGAGCAATCAAAATTGCTAAAAATTTTCGCTAAAAAAAAGAAAATATTCCTCCTGTAGAAAATTCAAGAAAACTTTCAAATTGTTTCAAAAGAATATGTCTATAAAATTTACCTTTCTAATCAGGTTATATATATATAATATATATATATGTATATATATATATGTATATTCTGTACATTCTAAAATAAAACGATTCCGACGCGAAGTGCAGATTTAAAAAAAGCGGAAAAGGAGCTGAAAATATATCTACTGCATAAATTCCCGTTCGAAGAAATTTCCAAATTTTACGACATTGTCGTCGATACTAATTCGTTCAACTTGCTCGTCTAATTCGAATCGATCATTCATATTGAATCTTCTACGGGAGGAATATTCTTGCGCGCCGCGCAATCTTGAATCGAAATTGATTATGTATAGATCAGATCGGGAATGCCGCATCTGCTGTCACCCTGCTGTCTTGCCTCGTGTTGTCAAGCGTCTCTTATATACAGACAGTTCGATATTTATTAATATCTTCGCAAATTCTCTCACGCGCGCGTTTGTATGAAATGTGCGGACAGATTGGAGTGACTCACAAGCATTATTTTTGTACTGTCGTTCGAAACAAACAGTATATACCTCTTTACAAGCAGATGATGCGAATGCGAGTTGACCAAGCATACAATATATATGTATATTTCAAGCTTATTTTATAACTCTATCGAATATATACATATATTTACATACATATATATATTTATTTATATACATGGTGCTTTTGTGTTTTGCACTATCGAAATAAAATGTGTGTGTGTGTGTGTGTGTGTGTGTTTATACACACACACACATTTCTTCCTTTGATAAAATTAATTAATAATATTAATGAGCTCACTTCTGCAGTATTAATTTTTTAATATATCTGTCTGGAATTTTTTTCTAATTTTTAAAAATCTATAGAAACTAAAATAAAATCTCAAATTCATTTTATAAAGTTTATCGACATCATATCAAAGTAATATGATAATTGATAATAATTAAAATATTATTAATAATTTTCTACAGTTATGTAAGATAGAGATAAATAATAATGAAATATAAAAAATACATATAGATTAATAAAGTTAAATATAAAAAATGTATTGTGGTACCTGATAACTTTCATTTACTTTTATTTACTTTGATCTATTGAAAATTTATATAAGATACAAAGGGTGCCATCTACATGTACTATTTGTCATTAATTCATCAAATGAGTAAAATTACCATGTGTCGATATTTTACTCAGTCGATGAAAGAATGAATGAATGACTCAATCGATGAATGAATGGCTCAGCTCAATCAATATGACATTAATCTATTTATCGATTGAAAATTTACAATCTCACTTCAATGTTTCTCACGCATATATGTATATTTTTGTTTATTTGTAGCACAAATCTCACCATTCAGTTTAACGAAAATGAAAAGCAAGCTGGAAAAAGATTTGCATATGCGAAGATAAAACGCCTTTATTATAGCCAACCAATATTTATATAACCTAACTTGAGAAGCAGACTATAAGAGATTTTATATAATTGACTTCATGTACGAAATCAGCATTGACGATAAGATGGTCAATAAAAACACCAGTGGCAATCTTCTGCTACCAGCAGAAAAACTACCAGAATGTTGGAATCAAGAAGAGAGAATGAGTGCATTGTTTTCACCGTTTCGCAGTAAATCAGCTAATCCACAAGATTGGATTTCTAAATACAAATTCTGGCATAATTTGATATTTGAATGGCTGAAATATACTATGCGATGCAGTTTTTCTATCATCGATTTAAATGAAGCTTTTAAAAGAAGAGGTTGCACACCTCTTTGTCTGGTTACTGTGATTGAAGAGCTTCTCAGGTATTATAGTCTATTAAATATAATATGCAGTAAATTAATTAAATATTTTTACTTTAATTATTATTAGTCAATGATTGTCTTTATTATAATAAAGATAATTATTTGTGTATATGTGTTATTGTCTATATAAATCAGATATATTATTTAATTTGATGTGCGCTCTTTAATATTGTCATATCTTAATATATATATATTTTATTAAAATTTTCCAGAAATAATGAAATAATTCAAGAGACTGATTTTTTACAAGAACCATGCGAAACATGGACAGCATGGTCAATTGATATATTTATAAAAAAAACAATTAACTGGTCTTTCTCCAAAGTAAAGAATTATATAGTAGGCCAGAATACAAATAACACAGAAGTGAGATACATACACTTGCGAATTGTTCAGGAATTGGGTGATATTATTCTTTCCATTGCTGACATTAAAAAGGACAATGTTTTATTCCCAATCTCTGAAGTAGTACAATATTGCAAGAGCAAAACTAAGAAACAGATTTCAGAGAATACAGTGAGATTAGTGTTGGAATGGTTAAGGCATAGAAAAAAGGTTGCTTTCAGAAAAAATTTCAATTCAAGCAGTGAATTACTGGTTAAAATTACTACAGAAAGTAAATGAAATTAGAAGTCGAAGAAGGCACATATAAACTGATGAAGCAAGAAAATGAGCTGATCAAAGAGATAGAACTTATGGAGCAAGAGAAACTTAATATTATCAATGAAGCAAAATCGTACTTGGCAAAAGAACTGCGTCAGATGTCAAAAACATGCTTAAGAAGAAAGATTGAATTGGAAAAAACCATAGAAAAGCGTGCACAAGCTCTTGCAAACCTACGCACTCTAATCACCAATATTGAAAATGCACATTCTAATTCTGCTGTATTGTCTGCTTACAAGACTACATCTGATGTATTGAAGAAAATAGAACAAAATGGTTTAATGGAATACGATGTTAGAGACATTATGGACGATATTAATGAGGTAGGAAATTATTATGCATTATTATACATATTTAGTAAATGATTGTAACAAAAAATACATTAATATCTATTATTCATTGACTAGATTTTAGAAGAGAAACCAGAAATAGACGCAATTTTATCTGAGACATTGACTCTCACAGACTCGGATGTCGAGTTGGAAAAAGAATTAGCAGAACTATTGAATAAAGACAATGTAAATGTTTCTAATGTAGATGTTTCTCTCTCTGAATCAAATCCAGAAATTAAAAAATTGGAGCAACGTTTGAAAGACTTGCGCATGGAAGGTAAACATTGTGAAATTTATTATCATATTTCATACAAATGGGATCTTTATAATATAGGTTTAGTTTACAACTAATGGGATATTTGTAATATAGGTTTAGTTTCACTTGGCGAAAATATAGCTGTACAACCAACTGTACCATCCCATAAGGAAAGGCATTAAAGGAATTTCAATATTTATAAGATGCAACAATGAAGCATATCTATATAATTGTATACTTCATGTGTGGAATTACTTGTCTCTTTTAATTCTTTTAAATATTTTATTGCATTCATTGTGTCATATAACGAAAAATATATTGGAATACATGTTATATGAATACATTTATATTATCTATGAAGAGAACAAAATTGCTTTTGTCCGAACGAGAGCTTGTATTGTATGATTACGTGCTATCGCAGGTGAAATAAAAAATGCGAGGAAATATATATCTCACATACTTTACGTTTTTATACATTCTGGCCAGAAATCTTGCATAGCTTACGTTTATTCTTCTGGCCAGTATGGACTTACCTATTGCCGCTTCTAGCCATATCTATTCCGGTTCGATCTTTAATCAGAAGGACACTTTCTATTGTCGGTTGATTATTATTATCAACAAATAAACGTAAAGATTTTGCTTTGTTCGTTTACGATAAGTTAAATCGCATATTAGACGCGCGCGCATCCTTCAAGTCACAAAAGATACACGAGTATTCATTAAAATATTAATTAAAAAATTTCTTATAATTTTTCTTATTTAAAATTGTCCACGGAAATTTACAAAAATAGATGTTATATAGTAAATTAATTGCTCTGAATCAGAAAATTTTCGATCTTGCCTCGCGAATGTCCGGAATCGAATTGTATGATATAAATATGAAATTAAAAACGTTTAGAAAACGAACAAATTTTGCAAACGGAAATCTAAAATGCGTATTTATATTTGTATTTATCCGCGCAAAACCCGTATTTTTGTTCGTTGCCCGTAGTTGTTGTTATACTTCAAAAGTTTATTAAATAACATCCATAATGAATGATGTGAGATTCGAAAGAAATAATGAATTTCTTGCACAATCAATATAAGAATGCTGTAAATTATAAATGTTTCATGTTCTCATATTGTGTATACACCTTTATAAAAAATTTAATATCGATATTAATCTTGTTATTACATTATATATCATGTATACATCTCGTGCACATTGTTCGTATCAAAATTATATATATTTTAAAATAAAATATTTGCAATTAATATAAATACAATTAATGTAAAACTAGTCAGCTTTAAAACAATCTATATAAAAAATTCTCCCCGATAAAACATCCGCGAAATATTTTTTGCATGATCTCATCATTTTATTATAACTTTGCTTTAACTGATGTAAAGTCAAGTTATTAATCAATATGGAAAAATGAGCTTTAAAAAATTAAAATAAATGGGATAAGGTGCTCCTCAGGGTGCTCCTCAGGGTGCTCCCACGGTGAGCCCACGGTGAGCTCCTACTCAACCTATGCCCATAACTGGCAATAGCGGTGCCCGAACATGTAAAATGGCGGTGCTCGTACCATTCTTTTTTTTACGAGGGAGGAGGAAATGCTAATGCACACCCGACGGCCTGTACCGCCGGGTAGTGTGGGACTTTCACCGTACTAAAACCTTTCCCCCGTGCCCGTACCAGGCAATGGCGGTGCCACGTGCCTGGCAATGGCGGTGCCGCGTGCCCGGCAATGACTATGCCACAGTGCCTGGCAACGGCGGTGCCGCGTGCCCGGCAATGGCTATGCCACAGTGCCTTGCAATGGCGGTGCCGCGTGCCCGGCAATGGCTATGCCACAGAGCCTGGCAACGGCGGTGCCGCGTGCCCGGCAATGGCTATGCCACAGTGCCTGGCAACGGCGGTGCCGCGTGCCCGGCAATGGCTATGCCACAGTGCCTTGCAACGGCGGTGCCGCGTGCCCGGCAATGGCTATGCCACAGTGCCTGGCAACGACGGTGCCGCGTGCCCGGCAATGGCTATGCCACAGTGCCTTGCAACGACGGTGCCGTGTGCCCGGCAATGGCTATGCCGCAGTGCCTGGCAACGGCGGTGCCGCGTGCTTGGCAATGGCTATGCCGCAGTGCCTGGCAACGGCGGTGCCGCGTGCCCGGCAATGGCTATGCCAAAATGCCTGGCAACGGCGGTGCCGCGTGCTTGGCAGTGGCGTTGCCACACTGCCTGACAGCAACGGTGCCGCGTGCCTTTTTTTTTTTTTTTTTTTAGTCAGGAAATCCATCATGGATATCCGCCCCCTGGGGAGGGGGGCGGGTTATGCCGGACTCTTACCGGCTAAAACCTGACTGTGGCATCCTAAGCGCGTGAACGTGAACCCCCCGGAAACCGCTCGGTGGCATTACTTCCGGGGGGTGCACCGCGCTGCGCTGGAGGCGCTCATAACCCTCCCAATTGGGAGTGAAGCGAGGCCACTATCGCTTCACCACCCTTCGTCTGATGACCGCGTGCAATGGCGACCGAGAGTCCCCACTCTCAGTCGCCTGCGGTCTTCAGCGGAATAACGTCCCCCGGGGAAGTGACTCCCCGGGGAACCAGCGGTGCCGCGTGCCTGGCAATGGCCGCAGCACACAGTGCCTGGCAGCGGCCGCGGGCACGCAGTGCCTGACAGTGGCCGCAGCACACAGTGCCTGGCAGCGGCCGCGGGCACGCAGTGCCTGACAGTGGCCGCAGCACACAGTGCCTGGCAGCGGCCGCGGGCACGCAGTGCCTGACAGTGGCCGCAGCACACAGTGCCTGGCAGCGGCCGCGGGCACGCAGTGCCTGACAGTGGCCGCAGCACACAGTGCCTGGCAGCGGCCGCGGGCACGCAGTGCCTGACAGTGGCCGCAGCACACAGTGCCTGGCAGCGGCCGCGGGCACGCAGTGCCTGACAGTGGCCGCAGCACACAGTGCCTGGCAGCGGCCGCGGGCACGCAGTGCCTGACAGTGGCCGCAGCACACAGTGCCTGGCAGCGGCCGCGGGCACGCAGTGCCTGACAGTGGCCGCAGCACACAGTGCCTGGCAGCGGCCGCGGGCACGCAGTGCCTGACAGTGGCCGCAGCACACAGTGCCTGGCAGCGGCCGCGGGCACGCAGTGCCTGACAGTGGCCGCAGCACACAGTGCCTGGCAGCGGCCGCGGGCACGCAGTGCCTGACAGTGGCCGCAGCACACAGTGCCTGGCAGCGGCCGCGGGCACGCAGTGCCTGACAGTGGCCGCAGCACACAGTGCCTGGCAGCGGCCGCGGGCACGCAGTGCCTGACAGTGGCCGCAGCACACAGTGCCTGGCAGCGGCCGCGGGCACGCAGTGCCTGACAGTGGCCGCAGCACACAGTGCCTGGCAGCGGCCGCGGGCACGCAGTGCCTGACAGTGGCCGCAGCACACAGTGCCTGGCAGCGGCCGCGGGCACGCAGTGCCTGACAGTGGCCGCAGCACACAGTGCCTGGCAGCGGCCGCGGGCACGCAGTGCCTGACAGTGGCCGCAGCACACAGTGCCTGGCAGCGGCCGCGGGCACGCAGTGCCTGACAGTGGCCGCAGCACACAGTGCCTGGCAGCGGCCGCGGGCACGCAGTGCCTGACAGTGGCCGCAGCACACAGTGCCTGGCAGCGGCCGCGGGCACGCAGTGCCTGACAGTGGCCGCAGCACACAGTGCCTGGCAGCGGCCGCGGGCACGCAGTGCCTGACAGTGGCCGCAGCACACAGTGCCTGGCAGCGGCCGCGGGCACGCAGTGCCTGACAGTGGCCGCAGCACACAGTGCCTGGCAGCGGCCGCGGGCACGCAGTGCCTGACAGTGGCCGCAGCACACAGTGCCTGGCAGCGGCCGCGGGCACGCAGTGCCTGACAGTGGCCGCAGCACACAGTGCCTGGCAGCGGCCGCGGGCACGCAGTGCCTGACAGTGGCCGCAGCACACAGTGCCTGGCAGCGGCCGCGGGCACGCAGTGCCTGACAGTGGCCGCAGCACACAGTGCCTGGCAGCGGCCGCGGGCACGCAGTGCCTGACAGTGGCCGCAGCACACAGTGCCTGGCAGCGGCCGCGGGCACGCAGTGCCTGACAGTGGCCGCAGCACACAGTGCCTGGCAGCGGCCGCGGGCACGCAGTGCCTGACAGTGGCCGCAGCACACAGTGCCTGGCAGCGGCCGCGGGCACGCAGTGCCTGACAGTGGCCGCAGCACACAGTGCCTGGCAGCGGCCGCGGGCACGCAGTGCCTGACAGTGGCCGCAGCACACAGTGCCTGGCAGCGGCCGCGGGCACGCAGTGCCTGACAGTGGCCGCAGCACACAGTGCCTGGCAGCGGCCGCGGGCACGCAGTGCCTGACAGTGGCCGCAGCACACAGTGCCTGGCAGCGGCCGCGGGCACGCAGTGCCTGACAGTGGCCGCAGCACACAGTGCCTGGCAGCGGCCGCGGGCACGCAGTGCCTGACAGTGGCCGCAGCACACAGTGCCTGGCAGCGGCCGCGGGCACGCAGTGCCTGACAGTGGCCGCAGCACACAGTGCCTGGCAGCGGCCGCGGGCACGCAGTGCCTGACAGTGGCCGCAGCACACAGTGCCTGGCAGCGGCCGCGGGCACGCAGTGCCTGACAGTGGCCGCAGCACACAGTGCCTGGCAGCGGCCGCGGGCACGCAGTGCCTGACAGTGGCCGCAGCACACAGTGCCTGGCAGCGGCCGCGGGCACGCAGTGCCTGACAGTGGCCGCAGCACACAGTGCCTGGCAGCGGCCGCGGGCACGCAGTGCCTGACAGTGGCCGCAGCACACAGTGCCTGGCAGCGGCCGCGGGCACGCAGTGCCTGACAGTGGCCGCAGCACACAGTGCCTGGCAGCGGCCGCGGGCACGCAGTGCCTGACAGTGGCCGCAGCACACAGTGCCTGGCAGCGGCCGCGGGCACGCAGTGCCTGACAGTGGCCGCAGCACACAGTGCCTGGCAGCGGCCGCGGGCACGCAGTGCCTGACAGTGGCCGCAGCACACAGTGCCTGGCAGCGGCCGCGGGCACGCAGTGCCTGACAGTGGCCGCAGCACACAGTGCCTGGCAGCGGCCGCGGGCACGCAGTGCCTGACAGTGGCCGCAGCACACAGTGCCTGGCAGCGGCCGCGGGCACGCAGTGCCTGACAGTGGCCGCAGCACACAGTGCCTGGCAGCGGCCGCGGGCACGCAGTGCCTGACAGTGGCCGCAGCACACAGTGCCTGGCAGCGGCCGCGGGCACGCAGTGCCTGACAGTGGCCGCAGCACACAGTGCCTGGCAGCGGCCGCGGGCACGCAGTGCCTGACAGTGGCCGCAGCACACAGTGCCTGGCAGCGGCCGCGGGCACGCAGTGCCTGACAGTGGCCGCAGCACACAGTGCCTGGCAGCGGCCGCGGGCACGCAGTGCCTGACAGTGGCCGCAGCACACAGTGCCTGGCAGCGGCCGCGGGCACGCAGTGCCTGACAGTGGCCGCAGCACACAGTGCCTGGCAGCGGCCGCGGGCACGCAGTGCCTGACAGTGGCCGCAGCACACAGTGCCTGGCAGCGGCCGCGGGCACGCAGTGCCTGACAGTGGCCGCAGCACACAGTGCCTGGCAGCGGCCGCGGGCACGCAGTGCCTGACAGTGGCCGCAGCACACAGTGCCTGGCAGCGGCCGCGGGCACGCAGTGCCTGACAGTGGCCGCAGCACACAGTGCCTGGCAGCGGCCGCGGGCACGCAGTGCCTGACAGTGGCCGCAGCACACAGTGCCTGGCAGCGGCCGCGGGCACGCAGTGCCTGACAGTGGCCGCAGCACACAGTGCCTGGCAGCGGCCGCGGGCACGCAGTGCCTGACAGTGGCCGCAGCACACAGTGCCTGGCAGCGGCCGCGGGCACGCAGTGCCTGACAGTGGCCGCAGCACACAGTGCCTGGCAGCGGCCGCGGGCACGCAGTGCCTGACAGTGGCCGCAGCACACAGTGCCTGGCAGCGGCCGCGGGCACGCAGTGCCTGACAGTGGCCGCAGCACACAGTGCCTGGCAGCGGCCGCGGGCACGCAGTGCCTGACAGTGGCCGCAGCACACAGTGCCTGGCAGCGGCCGCGGGCACGCAGTGCCTGACAGTGGCCGCAGCACACAGTGCCTGGCAGCGGCCGCGGGCACGCAGTGCCTGACAGTGGCCGCAGCACACAGTGCCTGGCAGCGGCCGCGGGCACGCAGTGCCTGACAGTGGCGCAGCACACAGTGCCTGGCAGCGGCCGCGGGCACGCAGTGTAAGTACTCCTGACAGTGGCCGCAGCACACAGTGCCTGGCAGCGGCCGCGGGCACGCAGTGCCTACAGTGGCCGCAGCACACAGTGCCTGGCAGCGGCTGTGACAGCGAGGTGGCCGCGGGCACGCAGTGCCTGGACAGTGGCCGCAGCACACAGTGCCTGGCAGCGGCCGCAGCACGCAGTGCCTGACAGTGGCTACAGCAACAGTGCATGGAAACGGATAGGTGCCGGTGAACCAGTGTA